>JASDQU010195995.1:0-18759 GCA_032191745.1 Picea mariana | reverse complement strand
TCCTTGATGGCCTTCTCTCCAGTCGCACACTCTAGTTCTGGAACCTCCTCTTCTGCTGCCTCTAACGTTTCGGACTCCATGTTTT
The DNA here is from genome assembly GCA_032191745.1 of Picea mariana. NCBI lineage: Eukaryota > Viridiplantae > Streptophyta > Pinopsida > Pinales > Pinaceae > Picea > Picea mariana. The sequence continues at coordinate 18,674 of JASDQU010195995.1, read as the reverse complement.
TTATCTTACCATACTCATCCTCTTCTTCGTCATCTGAAGTGACCTCAATGTAATGTACCTGTCCTCGTCCCATGCACTTGTGTGAGGGATCCCATGGCTCCTTGCATGTGAAGCAGAGTTGCTTCCCTCTCAGTTCCCTCCTGGTGTTGTCATCTATTCTTCCACGGCCCTTGTCATAACCCTTAGGGTCACGTCCTCCCTGGTTTATTGGAGGACTTTGATCTTTTCCCCCACTGTTAAGAGGTGGTTTGGGTATGAATTTTGGTTTAGCAGCTGGACCCAGATCCCTCGTCTTCCAAATGGCTTCCTATAGGCTGGTAGGCTTGAAGGCCTTAACCCAACCCTTCAAGGGTTCCATCAATCCTTCTGTAAAGAGCATCATGAGCCTAGTTGGGGACATATCTTGCACCATCACTGCCAACCTCTAGAACTCATCAATGTATGCCTCAGCTGTACCTGTTTTCTTGAGTTGGGTGAGCTCTCAGAAGTGTAACTCAGGATCTCCTAGATCAAATCTATCAATGAGCCTCTGAGTGAATTATGTATAGGATACAATCTGGTTGTGGCCGAGTGTGGTGAGCCCATGGTACCACCAGTGGTGGGCCTTGCCATCCAAGTACATAGTGGCAAACTTGATGGCCTCCATCTCTCTCATGGGGTTAAGCTGCAGGTAAGTATCCAACTTCTGTACCCACACTTGTGCTGTCATCTTAGTCGTACCATCAAAGTATGGAATCTCTATCTTCCCTGCCCTTCACTCAAACTCAAATCTGCCCCTGTGATTCGTCCTAGGCTGGTTTCTGAACTTGAGTTGACAATACTGGTCTAGGGACATCTGTCTTTGAACTTTCATATCCAAGTTGTAGTATTCCCTGGTACTCTTGGCTAATTGTGCCACAAAATCTTCAACCTGTTCATGCTGCTCTTGCTCATCTGTAAACGTGGGCATGTATGGTCTGGGGTTAGCTCTACTACCTGAGTGTTGTCCTAGTGGTTCATTTGTGAACACTGGCACGTATGGCCTATGATTGGTCCTGCTACCCATCTGCCCATGGAATGTGCCACCTCCAAGACTTCCTTCGGATCCTGGTGCTTTCTCCGGGTTATATTTGTCTTCTTCATGGGTTCCACCGGACCCTCCAACCTCCTTATTCCCATATGTATCAGGATCTTTGCCTCGATGGGTTACTTGCATCAGAAGGTCAGTTATCCTAGTTTGGTTCTCGTTCATTTTCTGTAGATTCTCATCAACTTTCTTCAAGGGTTCAGAGATTTCGTCCTGTCCCCTTCTATTGGTTTCCTGATACTCATCCAACTGTCGGACCAATGTGATTTTTGTGCAGTTCATGTTTTGTTGGAACTTATCAAATTCAGTTATTAAGAGAGCCAAGCCCCGAGGCTCATGGTCGTCTCCTGACCCTTCCATTTCTCCCTCTATTTCACTGTTGTTTTTCTTCCTCTGACCCATAAGAATTCCCCTGTACTTCTACATGCACCGATCTCTCCACAGGTTTGGACGATCAAGGCTCTGATACCACTGTAATGATCCCAAGCCAAATCCTTTCTTGGAATCACTAACTACTACTAATTTATTGAGTTATTAAGTGCATACAAGATTCATCAACACATGGAGATCACAATATATTCAAGATGTAGAAGCACAAGCAAAGATCTGACCTTTTTATTATGAGCAATGTAAGATCAATACAATAGATGGTAGATCTGGCATAAACCTCAGATGGTCGTACAAGCAATAGATATGAGCTGCTACAAAATGCTCCCGCTAATACAAAATAATGCCTCCAAAGGTTGAATAAGAAATGAATATCAATACAAGCAGATCTGAATGCCAAACTCTCCAGCTGAAGAATGCCACGCTCCAATAGAAGGCTGAAACCCTCAATAACTCGGCCCTGCTGCCAAAAGTGTCCAATCACCCTAAGAAATATGCAATTGATAGATCGGGTGATGATAAGAATAACCCAGGTGCCTGAATCTCCAAGATTCGTCTCAATCACCGTAGATCTGAATTTCCCACTGAATGGGGTGCCCCACTAGATGACTGAAACCCTAACTGGTTTGGCCCTGATGAAGGATGCCTCCAAATGCTCTAAAAATCTCCAAGAATATAGATCGGGCGATGGTAAGAATAACCCAGGTGCCTGAATCTCCACGATCCCTCTCAATCTCCGTAGATCTGAATTTCCCACTGAATGGGGTGCCCCACTAGATGACTGAAACCCTAGCTGATTCGGCCCTGATGAAGGAGGCCTCCAAATGCTCTGAAACTCTCCAAGAATATAGATCAAGCTATGAGAATCCCGTGGGAGAAGTTTCAGACTCAGATCTCAAGCAAATCTCCCTAGATCTGAGTTTTACTGAATTACAGGACGTCCCCTATGGCTCCAAGACATTCCAATCTGCAGACAAATGTAGAATGATGATAACCCTCCATAAAAGCCCTCAAACTGATGGTCCCGCCCCTTCTAAAGCACTAGATGGAGATGGACTGAGACTAGAATGGTGTGGAGGAGTCTTTCATCCCCGAGACCAAGCTACGGAACAAGGTGAGTGGATATTTCACCACTGAGTTGCTCACAAGGGTTTGTACAACAAACCCCCAAACTGAATGCTCAAGAGCAATAGCAAATGCTAACCCAATACCAGAATGAGTAATAGGTGCACCCCAGCCTCTTACTTATACTTTTTCTTATAATTCTCTATTGAGTTAGGTTAACTCCCAGGGTAATCTTCTATTCTTCTATTGAGTTATCTTTTACTCCTTTCCTTTTCCTTTCTTAAGTCAACTTAAAAATATAACTTTTAACCTCTTGACTTTTCCCCCCTTCAATGTGAGACTATGACCTAGTGGGGGTGCCCAGGATACTGAGTCTCCTCATTACCTCTCTAAGAGGTGGGGGACATTACACCGTGTAAGAGCTCATGAACATGAGTCCATGAAAATTTTCAAGCGAGGGAGTATGATGTAGGAGCATCGCCAGCAGCAAGAGAGCGTGGAGGCGAAAAACAACTGGGACAAGTGCCAACGCATTTTTGCACATGTTAAACTGCTTTTGAAAGTTTAAATGCGCATATATTAAATGTAATAGTTAAGAGGAAGCGCACTTGCATATTGTAAACAGATCATGGTGATTCGCTCTAATTTGTAGTAGGTAGAGGCATTTATGCATAGTTAATGTAAGTAGGTAGGTTTGAATGTAGATTAGATAGTTTAGAGCGTATGAGGGAAAATCGACTATAGACACCCTCACCTTTCTATCATTGTAACATTAGAGAGACCATTGTATCATTGAGCATAGAGGAAGAGAGAGTTGTACCAGAGAGTTGTAGAGAAGAACCCATGTACAGAAGTTCTGAATTAATATATGAAGCTTTGATTTAGATTGATGGTGTTATGATGCTTCCTATGTATACATGCTGAATGGTATGCTTATGGTTGTTTATTCTCTCTGTTATGCATTTGCTTTAATATTGTGTGAATGTATGATTTCATGTTGAATGTTTGAAGTCTGAGAGAGAGAGAGAGAATGAGTTTCAATTGTTTCTCTTCTTGAGTGAGAATTTCTTGCAAGGAGTGCAGTGGAATCGTCCGCAAGGAGTGTGTTGATGAAGGTTCAGAGTTTATCTCTGAAAGCTCAGGAGAGATACCGTTGTTCTCATTCCCACAGAAGTGCAGGTGAAGCACAGAAGCCGTGCAAGGTGTGCGTAGGCTGGTTGAAAGCTGAGAACTTATCAACCAAGGGGAGAGTTGGAGGACTGCTATTGCAGGAGAGGGTGAACAGAGTTGAGAATTAAAATACTTAAAAGTATTTGAGGGATTGTCGCAAGGAGTGCGTGTAGGAACCTTTTCGAAGACTCGAAATAGATAAGAAATCTCAGAAGGGGTAGCACGTTGAAGGCTTCAAAGGAGGACAAGGTCGAACTACTTCGAAGGGAGACAAGGGTCGAAGTCATCCAACAGAAGTTAAGTTCCAGTGGAAGAACCTTGGTTTATTTCGTAGGAGTTATCAAGGAACAACGAGCGATTGAAATTCTCTATGGGAAATTCCCGAAATCACGAGGATTGTAGGATCCAGGGAAGTTGCGGGGTGGTTAGAGGCAGGCAAGCTTTCCACTCTATGATCTAGAATTAATGCAGACCATCGATTGTGCTTTGGACAAGACATCAGATTGTTTCGGCATTTCGGGGATCCTAACGACAAGGAGTCGAGCACAGGGAAACGAAAATCTCGAAGTCGTGATTTGCAACAAGAATTGGATTAAAGTTTCAAGATTTCGGCACTTCGGGTGTTGGGAGACGGAGGAGACAACGATTTGGGAGCGAGAGTCTTGAAAACCCGAAAGGACGACAAGTGGCAGGAGTCTACGTCAAAGGTAGAAAACTGCAAGGATGACAGGTGGCATGTCTTTGTTAATTGGCAGAGTCAAACCTTGTGGACCATTTCGGGGTTCGGAGGTCGAAGGATTGGGAGCCTCACATCGGAATTCGCAAAATCGCGAAGTCTGAAAACTTGATGAAGTGAGAAGCCATTGGGAATCCAACCTTTGCTGAGTGCATCGGAATTCGACAATTCGGGTTTCAATGGTTGTAGAGATTAGAACCTTCGACATCAGAGATCGCGAAATCGTGAAACCCGAAGTCTTGAAGTTGTGAAGGGCGCGATCCTATTTCGGGTAATGAGATTTGGGTTGATGCTTCATGTTTGATCACGTGGGCACACCCGTAAGGACCTGTGGATACACTATCGTGTGTGAAGGGTATTTCCCGAGTGGAAACCAAAGGGTCAATTGGACTCAAAGGGAAGATTAGAACGATCCTGCACGGACCTTGGACTTGAGGGTTTGGAGGTCTGCGTCAAAGCTAAAGGTTCCCCCAAACCACAAAACAAAGGACAAATCCAAGGCATGGTGGTTCAAGACAACCTGCCAAAGACGCAAGCAAAGAACAACACATGAAGCTGAAGAAGGACACGGAAAATTGGTGTGAGTTCCATAAGAGATCCACTCACAACACAAGTGAGTGTCATGCCAAACAATCACTGGTGGGCGAGATTAGGGATTCTGAATAAGATGTATGCTCCCACACTGAATCAGAACCCGAGAAGGGGAATGACAGAGGGAAGCATATTACTGATGCGGAGCCCAACGCCATCGTTTCCACCATGAAGATCCAAAATGAAGAACTGGAAGATCCAGAGGAGGAAGAGCATCTCTTCCACTCCCAGATGTGGGTAAAGGTTTCCCCACTATAGTTCATTGTCGACAGTGGGAGCCAAAAGAACCTTATTTCAGCAGAGGTCGTGAAGCGGTTGGGCTTGCCGATCACAACGCACCCACAATTGTACACCATCGGGTGGCTTCACCAAGCACGAGATCTCTGCGTTAGCCAGCAGTGCCGCCTTCCCTACAACATCAAGCCCTTCACCGATGAGGTATTATTTGACATTTCTCCTCTTGATGTTTGTGATGTATTATTAGGCCAACCATACTTGTGGAAGCGACATGTTGTGTATGAGTCCTGACCTCGCATTGTTATTGTTACTTTGGGAAATAAGTTGTACAGGATACCAGAGGTACCACCGCCTGTTGTTATCTCTTTGGTTACTGCAAAACAATGCAGTAAGCTCATTTCCAAAACCAGAATTTTTTTTTTCCTAATGATCCGCCCTCAGGGAAAGAAGAAGACTATGGCCACGACCTCCAGATAAGGCTCCTCTACACGACAACAAAAAATGGACAAGGTCGGGGAGGAGTACTAGGACATCTTCACCTCACTCATTGGGGTGCCTCTGCACTGTCAGGTCAAGCACCCCATCGATCTGACCCTAGGTGCACCGCTGCCTAATGGACCGATCCATCAGTGCTCTATTATGGAGAACGATGAAATCAAGAGGTAGATTCAGGAGTTGTTGCAGAAAGGTCACATCCGACCAATTTCATCGCCCTATGGGAGCTCAATCGTGTTGGTGCAGAAGATGGATGGGACTTAGAGACTTTGTATTGACTATCGGGTGTTGAACAAGATCACTATTCGGAATAGGTACCCGATCCCATGGATTGATGACCTTCTGGACCAACTCAAAGGGGTGAAATATTTCAACAAGATCGACTTGAAGTCCGGGTATTACTAGGTACCAATCGAACCATCCAATGTGTGGAAGACTGCCTTCAAAGCCAAGGAGGGCCTTTTTGAATGGCTGGTCATGCCTTTCAAGTTGATGAATGCTCCTGCAACCTTCATGAGGATGATGGAAGACGTCTTGCGTCCATTCACCAACTCATTTGTAGTAGTGTAACTGAATGACATCCTGATCTTCAGCTAGACTTTGGAAGAGCACCTCCACCACATCTGACATGTCCTCTAAACACTGCGGAAACACAAGTTGTGTGCCAATTTGGAGAAGTGCACTTTTGGCATGACCCAGGTTTAGTATATGGGATACATTATTGATGAGCGTGGGGTGCATATGGATCCAAACAAGATCCAAGTCATTCGGGATTGGCCAGGCCCGACTAGTCTAACAGAGCTTCGCAGCTTTCTGGGTCTTGCTAATTTCTACCGCAGGTTTGTGTTGGGATTCTCTCATATCACTTGGTCCTTGAGTCAAGTCACCAAGGGAGGAGCGAAAGAAAAATTATTTTGGTCAGAGTCTCAATAGAAGGCGTTCATAGAATTGAAACATCGCATATGTTGTGCCCCAATGCTCACATTACTAGACTTGCAACAACCATTTGAGATCAAGACAGATGCCTCTGACTATGCTATTGGGGCAGTTCTTACTCAACAGGGGCATCCAATGGCATATCACAGTGTGACACTGTCCGACACAGTCCGAAAGTATCCCACTTATGACAAAGAAATGTATTCCATTGTGCAGGCTTGTCGACAATGGAAGCATTACATTTTGGGGAAGGAAATGATCATTCACACATACCGTCGATGCCTGCATTTCATACAGACACAAGGGAATTTTCACAACGATCGGCATCAAAAGTGGTCCACATATCTGCAACAGTTTCAATTGAACATCAAGTACAAGAAGGGAAGCACTAATAATGTTGCAGATTTTCTCAGTCGACTTTCGAACATGGCAATAACCATTGTGCTCAACTATTGTGGGCACGAAACTTCTAATTGGCCGCTTCTCTACAAGAGCGATCCAAATTTCGGCCACACATACAACACACTCTTGGAGGGTAATCGAGTTCCAAATTTTCACCTCCAGAATGCACTAATATGTTATCTGAGACAACTTTGTGTTCCTTCAAGCGAGCATGTAAAGATGATTTGGGAAGCGCACTATAGTCGGGTCGCTAGGCATTTCGGGGTCAAGAAAACAATGGCAGTATTGTAGAAGTATTTCTATTGACCAAACCTTAGACAAGATGTTGAGAAGTACATCAGATCATGCACTGCCTGTGCCATTTCCAAACCGACTATCAAGAAGCAAGGCCTCTATACTTCGTTGCCTACCCCGAGTCGACCTTGGGAATCCATCTCCATGGATTACATGTCGGGCCTTCCTTCTACTAAGCATGGCAATGACTATGTTTTCATGGTTGTCAATAGATTCTCGAAGATGTCCATTATGGCAGTCTGCAAGAAGAATATCACAACAGAAGCCACTGCTAAACTCTTCTTTGAACGAGTGTGGGTACACTTTGGGATCCCACAGTCTATCATATCAAATCGGGATAGTAGGTTCCTCAGTACATTTTGGTCCAACCTCTGGTCAATGCTGGACACCAAGCTCACCAAGTCCACAACTTTCCATCCCCAAACTGATGGCCAGACAGAGGTCGTTAACATGATGATCGTACACATTTTGCACATGTACAACTCAAAGCATCCACGCACATGGGATGAGAGCCTCCCCTATGTACAACATAGCTATAACTGGGCCCTCCACAACTCAACCGACCACAACCCCTTTTAGGTGGGCTTGGGATTCCAACCACTATGTCTCATTGACGTAGCCATACCATTTGCAGCTACTCAGGCTGATTCAGCTCATGTCTAATCTGAAGCTGCCAAGGCAAACAACTTCATTGAGCGAATTTAGCACATTCCCCAACAAGTTTATGACATATTGGATAGAGCCAATGCTAAGTACAAGCAACGACATGATCAACATCGGGTGCAACACAACTTCCAGGTGGGTGACAAAGTGTGGCTACATTTGCAGAAGGAGCGCCTCGCTGGACCCCACTGCAAGCTTCGCCCGCTCTGATATGGGCCATACACCATCACCAAGGTCATAGGGGACAATTCCTTTGAGCTCAATATCCCACCATTCCTTGTTCTGCACCCAGTGTTCAATGTGGACCGCCTTCGGCCTTACTTTCCACCTCTACTGGACAGATCCGACATGGCAGAACAACTCACACCAACAGAGTTAAACCCAGACTGCATGGAAAAAACCGCAACTGATCGGATTATGGACACACAGATCAAGAACAACCGCCATCAGAGGATCCAACTATATCGAGTTGTCAAAGCTGGCCAACTCCTTCACCAGGCCAAGTGGCTCACCAGGGACCAAGTTCAATAGAATTTTCCTCATCTCATGGAGGAATTCAACACAATGGGGACCATTGCTTCCTAAGGGGGGAGGAATTATCCAGGTGGATATTGGTGGCCAACTGCTTATTCCACTTGGACCCCCACTATTGTTTCTTTTAGTTTTTCAATTTCCTTAATTGTAGCACAATTTACTATTTTTGGCAGTTTTTTGGGTCCTGAACTTCCAGAGCCGTTTTGAGGCCCCAAACGACATTTTTGGGGAATCAAACATATGGCGAATAATAGTTTCTTCTAAACCATGGTATTTGTAATTCATAGTTGTATCCATCAGATAGATCTTTCTAACGATGTATCATATGCATCAAACAGAGATAGTATGCCATAGTTACGACCCCAGGAAATTGATGTACCAATTTACCTCGATGGGGCCCATATTCTGGTGTTTTATCTCCTAGGGTTAGGTTTTTGGATGTTTAGGGTTTCCATTGTTTCTCAATAATATATAGGCCTTTGAGCCTCATTGTAACACAGAGTTCAGAGGCCTGTAGCCGCCACATCTCTTCTCAGAGATAAGCTACCAACGCCCTAGCTACTTTATTTCTATTTTGTCTGTAAGCAAATTTCAATTCTTTGATATTATTGAAATGAAGTGTTATTTCCGCTGCATCTTTGTATTCATGGTTATTTGTGTATTCTGTGGCGTTCCTGCATAAATTCGGATAAGTTTTGCTTAGATCCAAAATCGTGAGAGAGGTGAGAACATAGGTTATGATGTCCCTGCCGCAACATCTCAACATAACACTATTGTATAACATTTAGATAAGGAAAAATGCCACCTTGGAACTTCCTATCCAACGAGACTAACCAAGAATTTCCAATCCAATTTGATATCCTTCAAGAACAGATCTTTTTCCAAGCGTCGATCCTCAATTTGCAGAGAGCATCAGCTTGGCTCAGATCATGTTCCAGGCACCCATCTTCAATTTGCAGATAGCGTCAACTCGAAGCAGTGGAGATCGTCTGATGCTCGAAGCTAGTGGAGGCATCAACCTAGTATATAACTATGTTGGGGATGCAAATGTATTTGGAGATAAGTCAAATACCCATTAAGTATCCAAAATTTGATCCAGACACAACCTTTTCTTGCAACATCTTGGAGCCATTCTCTGGTGCTTTCTCATGCATAGGCTCCAACATCACACTATCCGTATCTGAGTATGAAGGAGGAATATAGGAGCGTTGTGCAGGTTGGGCTCTGCATAGGATCCAAACACACGTTCAAAACCCCTCTAACAACACCATCTCGAAGTTAGAAGGATCATTTTATTCTATATATCGTTTTGGTTGCGTTGATGGAAGTTAGTAAATTCAAACTCTAGGAAATTTTTCTTGCATTACAGTGCCAGGTGGTGCTCATCAATGAGATCGGGTGCACGACCAATTTTTGCTTCGAAAGACATGCTCAACAAAGCCACCATCGAAATATGAAATTTCTCCGAGTTCACCACTCCTCACGCACCACGCTTCTTTATATTCACGCTTTTGTATCTTCAAACTTCCATTAATATGAATGCATCATATATTGTATGAGAAAATTGTAATTGATGGGTATATTAAGCAATAGGGGAAGTGGGGATGCAGAGCACCTGGAGTCACCGAAGGCAACGTTGAAAACGAAGATGAGACGACGATGAAGCTCATTATTGCCATTGTCGTGCCTTGAGAACAATAATAACCATGACACTCTTTGACTAGTGATATAGATAAAACACACGACAACTTGTCACCGATGGTATAGACAAAACAATTGGAAGCTTGTGATTCATAGTATAGGGGAAAATGGGGAGAGTCTTTTCTTAAAGAAACACCAATTTATGTAATTAATTTGATAAATAAGGATGGCCTGGTTGTCTTGTCCTACACAATAATGATGAAGAATATGTGATGAGTAATTTTTTTACCAGAACTATGATATGGTTTTCTCCCTTTTTTTTATGGAACTAAGTACATGTAAAATCATACATATTTGCAAGGTTTTAAATAGATCATATATTATATCAAAGTTACAAATAAATATTTTGGTTTATTATCTTTTTTAACATAATTTATATGTATAAATTAATCACATATATATGAGGACTCGGAAGAAACAAAAATATAATAAAAAATAAACAAAATTACAGCTAATTTCTCAAGTGAATAATTACATCAAAGGTATTTTTTAAGGGGAGATTCCTTTCGAGGCATCATAGTCTCTCCAAAGTCTATAAAAACTTGCACATCTGCTATCATATGTTCATTTTGTTCATAGCAATCCACAATTCATCTCTTTCCACATGTCCTATCCTTCATCAAATCCAAGGGGCGGCTTCCAAGCGGCGAGTTCGGCAAGATGTTGGAGCACGTAGAAAAATACACTTTTTCCTTGGAAGGATTAACGCTAGGACAACCCCTAAGGATTCAACGTGCAAGCCCTACTTAAGTGCTTTCCATTTTCACTGCTACAAAGAGAATGTACCCTTCGTGAAATCAATTGGGAAGATTAGTTTTCTAGGCAAAAAAATAATTGTAAACTAAACTCAAACTTGAAGGCGGAGAATCGGGACAACAATCCAAGGATTATGCAAGATGAAGTTCCTTCATTTTTCTTGTGTAGAGAGGGAAATGATTGAAGATGTGATGATTAACAAGAAATCAATATGGATGCAATCATTAAGTGGTGGGTCATTCCCATTGGGGAGGAGGTATGGTTCTAACATTAACTCTTAGACAATTTCACCATATATAAATGTTGATTCCCTTGGACCCAACATAAGATCCATCTTGTCACAAAGCCCCCTGCACAATCTCCAAGTGTTCACCTATGTAGAGCTCAGGGTTGAAACCAGGAATTTCATTCACACCCTTGTGCTTGGACAAGGTGGATTGGGTCTGTGTATAGAGATTTGATCAAGAGCCTTGACGATCCCCATGCAAAAGTTGAGGTAGTTATCAAACAACTCAATAGAGAAGGATTACAAGTAAAACATCTTTTCATGGCCTTTTGCTACTTTCTAGGTCCATTTTTCAATACCTATGAATTTCCTCTCTTGAGAAATCCATGCATCTAAATTAGACGTTTACAATAATATTATTTGTTTTTTGGAGTAAACATTTATCTATGGTATGGCATCACTAGGTGCAACCACAACATTATATAGTAACTCAAAACATTGCAAGTACCTAGGCACAATAATCCCAAGGGTCTTTATCCTGGATAATTACTCTCGTACTCCCAGCATGAGATTCAAATGATTTATGGCCCAGTTATCAGCCACACCACGAGTGTAGTTGTTGCTAGCGAGAGGATGGAACTCGAAACATATATCCAACAGATTGTTGACTTTTTTGTTATACCACAACCTCATGTGCAAGTTGGGAAGATGTTTTCACAACATTTTATATGCCAACAATGCATCAATTCGGTTTTAAATTTTACCAGAATATGTCTTCTAATGCATGAATCCAATTTTGAATTTTACCCATATGTCTTCCAGTGCTCGATCCACGTTGAAGGAATTTTTTAGGGGGAGGTTCCTCACCCAATTTTCATCGTCTGTTGAGGCCTTATAGAAACATGCCATGTGTCCATTCAAATTAGAATAACATGGAAGATATTTCCTTGTTTTTGTTTTGTACTTGACCTCCCTCCACCACCCTACTGCACCCTCGCCCTTATCCTTCCCCTTGTACTTGACCTCCCTCCACCACCCTTATCCTTCCCCTTTTCACTGCAGCGTTGCATATTACATTCTACTCGAGTATTGGTTGGTGATATGAATATGGACCGACGCTCTCTCAATGTTCATTGTTGGTCAGTGTGGTTGTCGAGTAAAGTCCTAACTCATAGGTTTGGTAGTGAAGGGTGTTAAGCCTAGGTGTGCTTGTCATTGGTGCTCATAATCCATGGGATGCTTGTGTGTTGTATAGTTGTTGGGTTGCCTTGACCGATCAATAAGCACTTGTTAGAATCATAGTATTGATCCTATTACTCATTGATGTCAACATCTATAAATCCTATCTTCACTTTTATGCAAGTAATGAAATTCATTTAGTAGTCCCATAATTACTTTTGGATTACATCATGAAATACAATCAAGGTTTTGGTGCATTTCTTAAGCAGGTACTTTTAGATCACCCATGGCAGACTTATATTCATCCTCAAGATTGAAAATACACCAAGTTTGTTTGCAAGTCTTTACAAACTTGGGACAATTCACTTGTGGGTCATTACATGCATTATTTTGGATTAGATGATTAACTAATTCACCATCGCTTGGGTGGTCCACACTTGTTGCTTACATATTTCATCTTAATGTGTTTAGATGCAGTAGTGATTTCTTCCAAGTTTTACATTCTTAATTGTGATATTGCATAAAAAAAATACATTGTTTGAAGTTGTGATTGGTTGGAATAATGGTTTGTTTCTTCCTCCCTCCTACCCATCTGAAGCATTTGCATTCAACACTAATCAATTGTTTAAATTGATGTCACAAATGAAGCTTTCAATAAGTCTAATTGGTGTTGTGTCACAAATGAAGCTTGCAATAAGTCTAGTTGGTGTTGTCTTCTACCCTCTATTTTGACCACAATGACTAAACCAAACCAATTATATAGGCAAGGTAAATTCAAAAGCTTTAGAAGTGGCATTAAGGGTTATAGAAGGAAATCAATTTGGTTTCATGATTACTTTGTTTCTTTTGTAATTGCATGTCCAAATCTGTTGATTCACCCAATTTCACACAAAGGTTGTATAGGCTTTATTAGATGCATTAGATGTACTTGCAACTAAATTTAAACATTGACTACTTATGTTTGCATAGCTTTAAATCCTCCCAAATATAGAATCTAGCATTCTTTAAACAAAATAACCACCCCAATTCACTTATGTGTTTCCAATTCACTTATGTGTTTCCTTTCCCCTGCTTCTAAGGTATGTAAGTTATTTATTTGAAGGTATGTAAGTTATTTATTTGAAGTTGAGTTTCATTTGAAATTGAGTTTTTTGGATACACTCTTGCACTTGTCAAATAAAGATGAGGTTGAAAAATATTATCGGTAGCGTGTTATACGCTGGATCATTCCATTGTCTTCTCTTTACTTCTTAGATAGATATGAGGTTGAAAAGATCTCAGTAACGATGCGATTGAAAGGATCACAACTTTTACACTGGTAGCCAGATTTTCAGTCATTCTTCTGCACACGGTAAGAATACTGATCGCCACATTTTTGCACTACGTGTCTGTCTTTTCCACCATAAGTTTGGGCAATTGTCGGCCGTTCACAAACAAATCCTCTCAACCTCATCCTTTCATTCCTACTTATAAACCAAGCACCAATCTCCACTGTTTTCTAAGGAAAGCGCGAAGAAGTTCAAGAGCAGGAAACCCCATTTAATCACAATCGGAAGAAGTTTCAGTCAAGCGATCGATTGGCACGCCATGAAGTTGAATTTGGCAGTTGGGCTTTCTATCAGTCTGCTATTTTTCATTGATCACGCCCACCAGAGGGCATCAGCTTTCAGGGTCACATGGCCGAGCTCTCGTTACAGAGAAACGGAAAGGGAGCAGAGTCAGGTCGCTGCCATGGCGGAGGTGGCTCCTTCCTGTAAATCTCTGGAGTGCCCAGCTTACGAAAGCATCCACAGAGACAAAGACTACGAAATTCGTCGCTATAACGGCACAGTCTGGATGTCCACAGTCCCTCCCATCAAAAACATTTCCTTCGTAGGAGCTACAAAGACTGGATTCCTCAGGTAAATTATAAACCCAAAATTATATTATTCAGTCATTGGGTACCTATTAATTTTTTTATGCAAGCATTCAAACTAGGTATCTGCAAGTACAGAAGTAAATACCTAACATTCGATTGACTCTTTAACTCGTGTATGTAGCCTGTTCGATTACATTCAAGGGCAGAACATGGAACATGCCAAGGTGCCGATGACGGCCCCGGTGTTGACGGGAATATTTCCGTCGAGAGGCCCCTTCTGCGAGTCTTCCTTCGTCGTCAGTTTCTATGTGCCGGAAAAATTCCAGGAGAAGCCACCGGAGGCGGAGAAAAGCTTGGCATTGAAGGCCAGGAAATGGGATATTGTGTATGCTGCGGTGAGAAGGTTCGGAGGATATGTGACCGATTCCAACATCGGAGAGGAGGCGGCCAAGCTGCAAGCGAGCCTCATAGATACCCCGTGGGCGGACGCCATTTCCAAATCCCAACAAAGAATTGCAGAAGGCCATCATGGGCGTGAAGGGAAGGATCCGTCTCTGTTCAGCGTGGCCCAGTACAATTCACCATTCGAGTTCAAAAACAGAGTAAATGAAATCTGGATGCTGTTCCAGATGGAAAAGCTCACACATCCATCACACCGTTCAATTTCTCACATTTAATCTTATGGATCTTCAATTAGGGTTTTAGGGATTTCTGCCGCTTTCATATTCAGTAGGCCAAATCGATGTTACCTTTGAAATTATGTCTTACAAATTAGAAGCTAAAATATTTGTTGTTATATTTAGAATGGAGATATTATTTTCACGTCATACGTGAAAATGTTTGTTCCATGTAATATGAAAATGTTTGTTACAAATCAAGTGCTGAACTTTAAAGATACATTTTTATTTCCTCTATAATAATGGGGGATTGTTACATATGTTAAAAGAGTCATATTTGATTCAAGTTTATTTTTTATTTAGAAGATTATGGGAGATTTCCTCAATAATAACGGGGGATTGTTGCAACTGTTAAAAAAATCGATTGTTGTCATTGTAAATTTTTTTTATCAAAATTATTTAAATAAATTAATCAACATTTTTTTAAAGAATATGTCATGCCAGGGGCAGAAATGATAATTCTACACTTGATGATTTTCATTAGCTAGATAGGTGCATATATACATAAATGAATGGCTCTTAGTCTTCTCCAACAGGTGACTGTTCCTATCACCTATGACGTTTTGTATTTACATTATTGTTACAAGTAGCACAATTTGAAGGGATTATGTGTCCAACATTCCCCCCTTAATCCGAAGGGGTGTGTGTGAGTCCAAGCATCACTCTGAACTTCTCAAATTTTTCTCTTCGAAGCGCTTTGGTGAAGATCTCTGCAATTTGCTCATTTGTGGAACAATGTCTTAAATGAATAGTCTTGGCCTTTACATGGTGTCGAAGCAAGTGATACTTTGTGTTTATGTGCTTGGTTAGATCATGGAATCTAGAATTCTTGGACAACTTGTTTGCGGAAGTATTGTCAACTAGAAGAGGATTATAATTCACTTGTTTCTCTTGCAAATCTTCAAGTATTTTCTTGAGCCACACAATCTCAAATTGAAATGCATCGAATTCAATTTCAGAAGATGCTTGGTTAACTTTTCATACCATGCTCGCGGTGCTTGTTTCAAGCCATACAAGGATTTGATGAGCTTGCAACCTTATGTTCTTGTCCCTTCACAACAAAGCATGCTGGTTGAGACATGAACACATTCTTCTTTAAGTCTCCATTCAAGAAAGCAATCTTCACATCCATTTGATGTATTTTCCATCCATTTTGTGTTTCCATGGAAAATAAAGTGTGGATGGTTTCTAATTTTGTTGTGGGGGCAAAAGTCTCCTCATAATCAACACCTTCTTTCTGTGCAAATCATTTTTCCACGAGCCTTGCTTTGTTCTTTTCAAGTGAGCCATATGATCTGTACTTGCTCTTGAATACCCACTTGCAACCAATCGGTTTGGTTCCATATGGAGGGTCCACCAACTTCCATGTCTCATTCTTGATGAGAGCATCATATTCCTTCTACATGGCTTCTTTCCATTCATCATGAGAAGATGTTTTCTTGAAGGAAGTCGGTTCAAGGTTAGTAGATAGATTCAATTCACAAACATATGAAACATCCATATCTTCTACATCACCTGAGTTCGAATTATCTACATTACCTCCATTTTGTTTTAAGGACACTATGGTTCCTATCTTCCTAATCTCATAAGGATCAACACTTCTAAGTGTTTTTGTGAGCCATTTTGGTGGACCTTTTTGAGATGGTCCAGTTTGCTCAAATGATTGAGTTCTCATCAAGCCTTGGCTTTTCAATCTTCTTGATCACATCATCCAACTGAACTTCAGATTCTGATGCAATGGCATGAACTTCTTCATGTGGGGGAGATGGTGCTACACAAGGAGATTCCAAAGATTGACCCAAGATAAGGATCGTCCCTTCAAGATGTGGAATATCATCATCGAATTCGTGATATGTCTTTACACAAGTGAATCTGTTCAGATGATCAAGTTGCCTCTCAACAATTTCATCTTTCTTGCTGGATTCAAGAAAGATCACATATCTGGAAAGGATAAACTTCTTGTTTGTCTCATCGTAAAGACGATAGCCCTTGGTGGTATTTGGGTACCCCAAGAAGATGCACTTTTGATTCCTTGCATCAAGCTTGCTTATTTTTTCCTTAGGAATCAAGGCATAGCAAGTGGAACCAAAGACCCTGAGATGCCTCACTGAAGGAATGTGGCCATACCACATTTCATAAGGAGTCTTTTTTTTTATAGAATGAGATGGACACCCATTTTTTACATAAACTGTTAATCCCTAATATTGGCTCATTACCTCTTAATTGGGGCATATTATATTAGTAATGTTATTTTATTTATGTCGGCTTTATTCCATTAATTGTAATTATACCTCCTAGTCTCCTATATATATCAAGGAGACATTTTCATTTGGAATCATCTTGTACTTGAACATTTATGTGGGGTAAAATGAGGTTTCCCCCTCAAAGAGGCTTATTATCTGAAATTATCTCTTTTTCAAGGCGTTGAGTACTTATTCTGAGGTTTTTCTATGCTATATTGATATTTGGTTCTTAACATATGGTATCAGAGCTCAAGGTCTTGGGGTTTCGCTGCGACATCTGAGACACCTTGGAATTTTCACTATAATTTTTTTTCTACAATGTTTCAGAAGGAACGTCTTGGAGGATATTTAGTAGACGGATCAAGGTACATTGGGTTAAAATTTCAGCTCATGAGGCCTTATACTTTCGGCGATACAACCTATGCAAGATAGGGTTCTAGAATCATCCTGAACTAAGTCATTGTGAAATTTTTGCTATAAATTTTTTTCTGTAACGTTTCAGACCCTGAACTCCAGAGGTTATTCACATAAATTAGTAAGGTATATGTGGTAAAAGTTTCAGCTTCTGGGTCATCTTACATTTGTATATACACCCTGTGGAAAATAGGGTATCTGACTAGTCCTATTGACTAGTCTCAAGAAGGTGTTCTAGGTAAAACAATCATAACTTATTCCTAGAGTATCCAAATTGAGTGAGACTGGTTTCATTGGATAGTGGACAGTCTGTAGTATTTCTGGTATGAGTTTCAAAATTTTATATTAATTATTTTGTGCGGGGCATGCTATACAAGTGAGATCTCCGGGAAAGGCCAAAAATCAACAAGTTGTGGGGAAGTTACCATAAATTCCACTTGGCACATCCAATTTTGATCAGACTTGTGGCATTGCAGAGAAGAAATATCAGAGAACTACCCAGAAGGGCCGAAACTTGGAGATACAACAGAAGAAAGATTGTCTAGGAGAACCACCTCAAAATCAAGGTTCAAAAGTGATACTTGGCCAACATGCCACCAAAAAAGGAAACTTCTACACCAAATAAGCCTCCATACAATCCTACTTGGACTCTTGATGAAGGTGAATAAATGCGTAGGGACATAAATGATTTACAAAAGAAGATAGTAACAAAAGATGAACTACAAGAGATGGAAGCTAAGTTGGAGGCAAAGATGGATGGTTTAAAAGAGGAGATCATGGAAGTATTGAAAATTTTTGTAATAGGGAAGACACCTGAAAGTAAAAATGCATCCCATGAAATTGATGATGAGGACACAAGGAAGGTGAATCTAGAATGGAGAAACTCCAACTTTGGGTTGAAGACCAACCATGTTCCTAAGATCGATATGAGGAAGTTTGATGGCAAGGATCCAATCACATGGATACTTCAGATGGAGCAATTCTTTGATCTACATAATGTGCCACATACACAAAAGGTATGAATTGCTTCTTTATATTTAGAAC
>JASDQU010195992.1:0-19533 GCA_032191745.1 Picea mariana | reverse complement strand
CGGGGATTCTGTGGGTCCCCTATAATGTCCAACTAGCAAAGTGAAATGTGTGCGAATGGTTATGAGAGCAATAAATGAACAAGAGTCTTTGTATAATTTTGGACCTTCACAATATATCTCACAATCGTATGTAATCACAAGAGCATCACACATAAATCAATTGACAAGAAGCATACATGTGGGTAGGTGGATTTTGTTCGCGTGGGAGAACAAAGAAAACAAATGCTTGTGTCCTAAAAAGACATAACGTCCTTCCTCTCAAATAGAACTGGACCTTCCAATAGTAATCAATAGTGGGGTATGAAGCCACCGGAAGAGGAACTAGTGAAGGATGAAATAATCAGTTATAATGAGGTGTAGAGGGTGCATATCCCGAAAGAGCTGGCGATATTTCCCAATAGCCACACAAAATCCGATCAAGGTGCAATTGCAACCCACAATTTCTACCTGGGTAGATGTCCTAAAATTTGGTCACTAGGTACCTCGGTCAAAGTGCAACATTTAGATTTTCGGCCTTAGAAATGGGTTATGGGTTGGATCCCTTCCAAGAGGTGGGTGCCTCAAAGGGGGGACACACAAAACAACTAGACCTCAGCATTCGACCCTTCAAGGGTATCTCCCTGCCTTATGGTGTAGGAACACTTGACTTGGAAGATTTTAAAGTTCCCTATTTGTCAACTTCTAATGTTTGAAGATGTGAGAACCAGATAACGAAGAGTTTTTTGGATGCCTATGTCCGAGATCCTACCTAGACTAAAAAATTTCTTTTGGCACCTCCTGCGGAGGAAAACTTAGTGAGTTTTTTAGAAAAATTTTAGATGTGGTTGTTTGAGAGATTGGGAGTGTGAACCAATCTTGTTTGAATTAAGTGGGAGTGGATAATTCCTTCAAGAAATAGTGGGACGTTTTGGAATCCCTTGGGAGGAAACCTACTTCAACCTCCACAATTCGAGATGAAATTATGTGAGTGAGTAGTGACTTTGTGTGTGAGCAAGTGATAAAATGTGCCAAATTGTTAATAAGTTAGGTGTCAACTTGCAGCATGTGGACTTCATGTGGTCCTTTACAAGTCTTGATTACCTATCTTACTATATTCCATTGGTACAACCTTGCGGAATTTTAAAGTCCCTAAAGAACTAGCATGTGGACATATGGGTCCTTACCAATCCTTTAAACTCCCTAATGTGATTTAATCTAAGAAAGCTTAAAACATTATCCTAGATTGCAAGCATGTGGGCATGTATGGGCCCGTTACAATAATCTTTAAACTCCCCTAGTGATGTAAACTAAGAAAGTAGCTTCAAAAAATATTCTAATCTTTGCAACGTGTGGGCATGTATGGGCCCTTACAAATTTAAGATGTTTTGAAAAGAAACTAAGAGGGGCCCTAGGAGGGATTTGTCCTCTCCTAAAAGATTTTGTTTTTTTTAAAGGAGATGAAATCTTCCCTCAATCGTTTTTTTTATTCCCAATATCACTCTATGGTGCGAGAGAAGATCATACTCAATGATTGAAGTTTGATTTATGGTCCCAATGTAAGTGTTTATATATGTGATAGAAAATGATCTTAACTTAACTTTTACAATCAAAACAAGCCATCCATGTGGAAAAATGAAAGAAAGAGAGAAGAAATATAGTTCGTTTTAACCTCCTAAGTGCCTATGTTTTGAATAACCCTTCATGTGGAGAGGGAATCTATGTGTGGTGCATTTACAAATTGAATAGAATCAATATTTAGAAGGCTACGGGCCTTCCAAACATCACAAAAACTCTTACAATATTGGATTTCTAGATAGATGCGCGGGCCCCAGTTTAGACAGAGGCGATGTGGTGCCAATGCACAGAGAAACAAGGACTTGTTGGAACATCGTGCGTAGAATGCATTGGGAAACACAGTGCTATTGGCACACGTGCCCGGAAGATGCGCCTGTGGGATGAAAAACCCGTGCATGCTCTGATACACGTTCGGGAAGAAAATTTTAAATGAAATTCTCTTATTCCAACTCTGAATTTAGCTCTTTGCAAGTAGGCCTGGGCTAGTTATGATCCCTGCAAGGTAAATAGATCAAAAAGAAGTGTTCAAACAACCCAAATAGGGAGGGAATTGATACCTTTCCCTAGTATGGTCGCCAATATGTTGTATCCTTTTCGCCACTTGAATGAGAAAAAGAGGGACACTTGCAAGTCCAGTTGGGTCAGCTGAACAAGAAAAAAGTTAGTGTATGAGTCAAATGACTCAATCACATGAAATAAACAAACAACTAAGCTAATAACAACTAAAGAAACAAAACTACAATGCATAAGGAAATTATAACCAAAATTAATCAAACAATAGACCAATATTCATGCCACCAATGGATAGATTGTATTAGTGGGCAAACACCAAGGAAAAAGGGGGACTTATGGATCCCCTCTTCCTCCAAGGGAGGGATCTTGAATCCCCTATGTGAGAGCTCTTCTTACAAATGGAAAACTAGAAAGGAAGTGGTGAATAAATCCAAGATTATTCACTCATGAAGAGGTGAGGTGAATAGCTTAATGAGATTATGCTAGTGTGCTCCAAGAAGGAAAGAGGTTCCTTGTAGGAGAATAGTGGCAGCATAACAATACAATGAGATTCTTGAATTCACAGTGCACCCATGGCCTCTTCTTATAGCAAATCTTTGAGGCATTATCCAACCGGTCTTTATTGTGAAAAAGGGGCCCTTTAGGGCACCCTTAGGTCTTTGACCAACCCACCCACTCGGATTTAGCTCGGATTTGAGGGTCAAATTGACTTGGGAAATGAAACAGAAGTGGGTGAGGGGCCGACAAGAAGCATAAATGCATCGTTCTCAGGAGTGCACGGCTTTTATCGTACACATCTGCGCCTCAGGTGCATGTGCGCTTTTATGACATTTCTAACCTGTGCATGTGTGCGCGCTTCATGTAGTTCTTATGTGCATGTTAATTTTTTAACCAATTGTATAGTTTGTGCCTTTTGGAAATGCATTTTTGAAGTTGTGGGTGACCTAATAGGTGTTTGGAGATGTTGTATTCATGTAACCATTTGCGGACAAAATTTCAGTGATAACAAAGGTGTCAACAAAAGTTAAGGAAAATGCACCCCACCCTTGAACTACTCATTCAGAAGGAACTAAAGAAACTATTGGTCGACTGGATCATCTTCAAAGTCCACCACTCAACATGGGTGTCCAATATGGTTCCTATCAAAAATAAATCTAGGGAGTTAAGAATCTGTATAGATTTCTGAAATTTGAATTGAGCCTCCAATAAGGAAAACTATCCAGTTACCTCTATGGAACATGTTATCGCACAATTTGTAGGTTGGGAAAATCTTGACCCAACCACCAAATGGTGACAAATTTTAGAACTCCTACCCACTATCACCTTAGGCAAGTATTCTCATCACTTTAGAGATGATACAATCACCTCAAAGGAGGAATCCCAATGACCCTGGGGGGAACGAGATGGCAAGTGAAGAGATGAATAAAATTCCCCCTGTAGGTCAAGATAGAAGATGCATAATGGCTTGGGAAAGAATATTGGTGGTAGCCAATGGTTTCTAAGAGATAAGAACACCTGCAAAGAATGATATACCTGCCTGAGACACAAGAACAAACCGAGTATATGTGTATAATGTTAGGTGGAAAAAAAAGTTAGGCTTGATGTCCCTAATTTCAATAGTAAAAAACAATGTATATCAGCAAGAAAATAAGTGTTAAATCTACTAAACAATCGCTAAAAGTCCAACAAATGATACAAGAGATAAGTTAAATAAACACTAGTGATACTCAAAAATGAAAGCACAAGACTTTAGCAATGAAACAAGGTTATAATAGAGAGTGTTTGAAGAGTTGTTTTGCAACCTTATGACTATATAAAACAAGTTTTTACAGCAATAAATCCAACCACCAAAATTTACAAAGATTCCACCAAAAAGTTATGCTAGGCCAAGTAGATTAATGTGGCAAACTCTTAGAAACTTTTGACGAATGAGTAGAGAGTTATAGACAAAAAAGTGTTAGGGTTTATGCATCCCTAATGGATGTAGATACAAGTTTATAACAACAAAAAGAAGTAATTAGATAAACATGACACCCTAATGTCTCAACCAAGCAAATAGAGCAAAGAATAAATTTCAATTTAGATAACCTCCAAATCCTAAAATTTCATGTTAACCATTGCAATACTTTATTTCTCCAATACAATTATACTAGTGCCTTTAACTATTGTGTTATGGAGTCAAGTAAATAAAGAGCTAACAATTCTATCTCATTGGGGTTGTAAACCCTCTTACTCCATGTTATCCCCATTTTTTGGATAACTAAAGAGATGATGTCTCAAGGCCCTCAGGTTGCAGATATGGTGTTTCGAGAGACCACATGACTAGCAGTGTCCACTTGCACATGTGGAAGCCCTCTCTATAACCACAGTCTGAATCCATTGTCAATGGATCCACCACACCAACTAGCTTCTAGACATCACATGGGTCTTTCTCCATGTGGTACAAGTTAGGTATTGTGGCAAGTAATCACCCTAATATTTGAGGCATTTCAACTTGTATTTAAGCTTCTTTTGATTATAGAACACCTGCTTGGACATTATTATTTTAACCATTTTTCACCTTGGTGAGTGTCATAGATTTCCTAGTAAGTGGTCAACCTTTGGGGAAGGTTTGAAAATGGGGGTCCCTTAAGGGGTTATCGCACCATTCCCGACCATGCTTACGAATTTTCGGTCATTACACTCCCATCATATTTCCCTCTTCTAGGCCCTTTGACTTTAGTGACCCAAGAAGGGCATGTACCTCATTTAATGGGAAGAAGGGGTTGAAGGTCGAGGGGATGGTTGTTGGAAAAAGATATGAGCTTAAAACATTAACCTTCTATATGCTCACCAAGGGGTCCAAAGGACAATGAAAACTCTCTCATAAAAAAATTAATGGGACCCATAAAAGAATGACTAATAATAGAATTCCAACTAGGGAGGAGCATGTGTGGGAACTATTTTTATTGCTTAGGTAGAAGCCCCATACATGTTTCCAACTTGTGGAATGATGATGTCACCAGGGTAGATTCAAGGTGGGCACAATTTTTCGTTCTTAGGTAGAAGCCTCACCTTGGATTCAACCTGGAAACATCCTAAAAGAATAAAAGGCAATAAATGGGCTTGGAAAAAGGTTGCATTGAGGAAGAAGCTACAACACAACCCCTACAAAGGCACCTATAAATGAGACAATACGAGCCCTTGTATGTCATAAAACTCATTGACATATGAAGTCTAAACCCCTATCCACCTCATCATCCACTACATAATATTGAAAGGCCATCCTTGGGAGCATCCCCTACTTGAGGGTTTTGGTCTACCCAATAGGACTTTTATGACACCCCTCCCAAAACTAAACTTGGTCAATTGTATAGGGTCTCAGAGAATTTGTTTGATTTGATGAGTTATTTTTGATGCACATGTTTAGTTTCCTTTCTTATTATATGTGGTTTACACTTGTCATGATATCTTTGACTTGAGATATTTGGAGGGCATACCCTTTTGTTTTCCAGGACCCTGCTTGGTGGCCAGTTTTGGGAGAATAATCCTAGCTTGGACTTCCATGAGGAAAGAAGCCCATAGGTTGGATGCATAGGTCCCACACACCAGATCACAGAGACATGCCTTTGGAGGCTTACATGGAATCATGGAGGATATAACCTATCCCCTACTACCCAAATGTTTTGCTTGAAGGAGGAAAAAAGTCACATTTTTTAGGCTTGGCATCATAGAGGGGCTAGGGTTTGGTGGTGATGGAGTTTCTCATTGACACTTGGCATGATTTTATCAGAGGAAGAATAGAGGGGGAATAGTATATGAGGAGAAGGCATTGTAAGGCCAAACATTCTATCCCCAACCTCAACTATTTGTCAAATATGCCAAAACATTGACCTAAAGGGAGACGCCATCTTATTTTTAGGGTTTTCTAATGTGCAAAAGTGAAATTTAAATGAATTATTTAATATTATTTGTGTAAAGGGGAAATATTAGGGTTGTTGACCCTTATATTTTGTTTTACCCTAAAATTAAGTGGAAAAACTATGTGTTAGACATTTTCTATAAATAGAGATCATGTGAATCTCATTTCATAACATAACTCTCTCATTGTGAGAAGTACTTGGCTGAAATTTTCACTATTATTGGGCATTATGTTGTTTCTCTCTTGTGAAAATGTTTTATGGTGCTATATTTTGGTGAATAGATGAGGAGTGATGCACACCTCTTGGATGATTGTTCTCTTGATCTCGAATGGTGAATTTGATTGGTGAAACTAGGGTTTGATCTCCCTCTTTTGGAATTGGTAAGGAAACATCTGCACTGTTAGTTATTTCTTGTTATTTCTTGGTTATGCTTGTTTGAAACCATAGGAGGAGTATGTTGTATACACCCTCCATTAAGTTTCATATAATTTTCTAAAATTTACAAGTTATTTTGCAAGGGTTGATAGGAGGAATTCGAGTGTGTATACCCTCTTAGATTTACCCTAAGTTTGATATGCATACCCTAGGAAGTAAAAGAGCCTACATGCCTAGGGTATTTTTTGATATAACTATTTATTATAAGACTCCATTTACGCAATTTTAAAGGCCCTAATCTGAATATTTTGCATCGGAGAAATAAAATAGTGCATTGGGAAACATGAATTTTTTCCTTTTCAACTTTCTGCAATCTGGGTTTTGTTCCTTGTGCCTAACGCACCTCTTAGCCACTAGGGAATCCCATCTAAAGGGGTATTGATTGTTTTTGTAATAAAATTTTATCTATAGCTATTAGGGATGCAGAAACCCTAATTAAGCTTCTCAAATAACTTTTGAATCAACCACTGAAACTTGCCTAAAATTTCCCCACATAAACTACTAGGCCTAGCACACTTTTTGGTAGACTTTTGGGAATTTTTAGTGGTTGTTGTTTTTTCTGTAATAATTTTTTTGTTACATCCATAATGCTGCAAAATATTTATGCAATTATCTTTTGTAACAACCTTGTTTCATTGCTAAAGTCTAATGTTATCTTACTTGAGTTGATCTAGTTGTTTCTAGTTTATCTCTTGCTCTTTCAACTAGACTTTTAGCAACTTTTTTGCAGCATTCATTATAATTTTCATTGATGATATATACTTCTACTAACTGCGACAATTAGGGACAACAATATTAACTTACTTTTCCATCATATATTTTGGCTTGTATCTATGTATTCTTTGTGTCTCAGGTAGGTACAATCAGCATTTGCAAGGTCTACTACTTCTTGGAAACCCTTGGCTACCACCAATACCTATTTAAATCCTTTCTCCACACACAGAAACTTGACCTATAGGGGAATCCATTCATACATCACATTTTCCATCTCATTTCCCATTAGTGTCACTGATATTCCCCCCTTGAGGTGATTATACCATCTATAAAGTGACATGAATACCTACCTAAGGTCACAGTGGGTAGGTGTCCTCAAATTTGTCACCATTTGATGGTTGGGTCAGGATTTTCCCAACCAACAACTTGTACGATAAAATTTTGGAGTTGTTTCTGGGGAGGATTTTGAATCCTCTTCTAAACCCTGAAGACACTTTGGCAAGCTATCCCAAAGCCACTTCCCTAGATTTCTTGATAAGTCCACCTAAAGGACATTCCCTTTCCACCCTTGATGATCTCTTCTTGAATTTTATTTGGCGACTCCACCTTCCCAAGAACCTGTTTTTCCCTTTTCCCCCTTTCCATCCTTTGATGAGCCTTGAGATCATCTTGTGACACCATTGAGGTATTACCCTAAGTGATGGAACCATGGCCTCACGAGACTTACCATGGAAATTCCATAATGTATGTCCTTCTATTGATGTTCATAATATTCCCAGGTATCCAAATCATTTCTCTGCAGAGTGGAGGGAAAATTTCCCTAAATTTAATCATGATCCATCTCTAGCAATCACCCATGTCGTGAATTATATGAAGTATGATTCGAGCTTAAATGTGATACATGAAGATGTGTTGATAAAAACATTAGTGTCTTCACTGGAATCAATTCAAAAGGATTGGCTTGCACACTCATGTAATCTTAAGAGTATCCCTTCTTCTACACATTGAAGAATTTCTCAGGCATTATTAGCCAACTACTTAGAGTTTGCAAGATGCTTTCCAAGAGCTCAAACACGCTCTTTGCAGAGAAGGTTTTTTGGTCGATGATGAGACAATATATGAAGAAGTGATTGAACGAAAGATATGTGAAGAAAGTTACCAAGAAGATACCAAAGAAGTTTATCATGTTGAAGATTTTAAAAAGATGTTTGATGAAGATGAAGTGCTCATATATTCCCTTCCACTTGATGAAAACATCGAGACCTCTGCTCCTCCTACACATCAAGAAGAGAACATGATGAGTCGTGACCATTTTGAAAGAAAATTATGATTCTTTATTCCATGACTATGGAAGTGAAGAAGTATTAGAGGAGCCCTTGGATATGACAGATCCTTTTGAAAGGAGAACAAATCACTTTACATTAAGGATCAAGCCTCGTGTGATGAAGAGGAGATGGAAGAGCGTGCCCGTGAAGAGAAAAAATAATCTTGATGAAGTGCAACATGTTGAGGCATCATTATCTTTTCTCCCGCCTGATGAAGTTTAGGTTGCCCAGTTGTGCTCTCCTCCTGTTCAAGAAGTTGAAGAAACAACTAGCCTCGGTGATGAATAATTTGAAGATCCTACACACGAAGACAAAGAGATGGTTGTTTCTAGTCATGTTGATAGTATTATTAAATAACATTTGGATATGATTGATGAGCATATAGACACTTTCATACAGACTGGCATACGTGGGTGGGATTTTTTTCATCTCATTTTTATAGAGACCCCATTTATGATATTGAGGGTAGCCCTCAAGAAAAAGGGTTTCAGTTGTCATCTTTAGAGGACTACTTTTCATGCATGTATGATTCATATGTTTGGAAACTTGATGATGACATGATTACATATTTGTTTGAGGATGAATGGTCACAACATACTCAGGATGATTGAAGGGTGATATTCAATCATCCCTTGATACAAATTTGTTCTACAAGAATTTTTCATCCATTGTGCTCAAATTTTGATAGACATCAGGACGTGGCCAGCCTAGGACACTCTAAGGTACACACTACCAAATGGAAGTACTTTCATATTGAGATTTTTGGTGGGGATTTGCAGATAAAGAAGAAATGTTTCCTAAGTTAGAGGGAGGTGTTTTTCTCTAGAAATGAGATTATCCCTTACCTCTTATCTTCTTCTCTGGGAAGTCATGCAGTCTTCTTCTTCTCTCTCATCTCCTCTCAGTATTCAATAAGACTTGGATCTTTGTGCGTAAATGAAGATGAACCGTTGTCTACATATGATAATCATCCTCAGAGATGAATAGACTAGGATTGTGGTTACACTTTTAGGTAAGATGATCATGATGATGGTTTCTATTTCCAGTTGTATTTCCCCCTCCCACCCATCTCCATGAGTTTCATTTTTCGATTGATTATATATCTATTTATTCTCATGATCATTTTCTGTTGGAATTATCTTTGTTTTTTCACATGACTAAGCATAGGGGGAGATAATTTTATGAGATGATCAACTGGTTGGACTAGTTGTATGACTTCACCTAACATTATCTATCGCCTAATATTTAGGGCCCCAAGGCCCTAGGTAACTAGGTAGGTCATCTTGTTTTCCTTTCATTTGCATCTTGATTTCTCATGTTATTTTATATGCATTACATATTTCATTTTGTTCTAAATGCATATTGGTTTCATGCTTAGTTTAGAAATTTTTGAAAAATGCTAAAAAAATTGTTTTCTAGATTAGTTTCAATTTTGGTTTTGATGTATATGGACGAAGGGGGATAGTACATGGACGAAGGGGGATAGTACCACCCTAGATTTTATATTTTTTTGTTTCAGTGTAGGCACAATTCTACCAGGAGATTTTGTGGTTCTTCTGCGATCTATGGCGAACACATGTCCCCAAGTAGGAGCCAGATATTATCCCCATTTTGTGGATAACTAAGGAGATGATGTCTTGAGGCCCTTTGGTTGTAGACATGGAGTGCCGAGAGACCACATGACTAGCAGTGTCTACTTGCACATGTGGAAGCTCGCTCTATAAACACAGTCTAGATACTTTGTCAATGCATCCACCACACCAGCTAGCTTATGGACAACACATGGGTCTTTCTCCATGTGGTACGAGTCAGGTATTGTGGCAGGTAATCACCCTAATATTTGAAGCATTTAAACATGTTGTATTTACGCTACTTTTGATTATAGAATGCATGCTTGGAATTTAAGCTTTTGACCCTGTTTCACCTTGGTGAGTGTCATATATTTCCTAGTAAGTGGCCAACCTTTGGGGAAGGTTTGAAACTGGGGGTCTCTGAAGGGGTTATCGTACCATTCCCAACCATGCTTACCACTTTTTTCTCATTACACTCCCAGAATATTTCCCTCTTCTATGCCCTTTGACTTTAGTGACCCAAGAAGGGCATGTACCTCATTTCATGGGAAGAAGGGGTTGAAGTCCCGAGGGGATTGTTGTTGGAAAAATATAAGATCCAAAAACATTAACCATCTAGAAGCTCACCCAAGGATCCCGAGGACAATGAAAACTCTCTCATAAAAAAAAAACTAATGGAACCCGTAAAACAATGACTAATAACAGAATTCCAACCAGGGAGGAGCATGTGTGGGCACTATTTTTATTACTTAGGTAGAATCCCCACACATGTTTCTAACTTGGGGAAGAATGATGTGATTAGGGTAGAGTCAAGGTGGGAAAAACTTTTCATTCTTAGGTAGAAGCCCCACCTTGGCCTCGACCTGGAAACATCCTAAAAGAATAAAATGCAATAAATGGGCTTGGAAAAAGGTTGCATTGAGGAAGAAGGTGCAGTACACCCCCTACAAAGGCACCCATAAATGAGATAATAAAAGCACTTGCATGTTATGAAACTCATTGAACTATGAATTCTAAACCCCTATATACCTCATCATCCACTACATAACCTTGAAAGGCCATCCTTGGGAGCATCCCCTACTTAAGGGTTTTGGTCTACCCAATAGGACTTTTATGACACCCCTCCCATATCTAAACTTGATCAATTGTACATGGTCTTGGAGAATGTTTTTGATTTGATGAGGTAGTTTTGTTGCACATGTTTAGGTGCCTTTATTATTAGATTTGTTTTACACTTATCATGATATCTTTGACTTGAGATCTTTGGAGGGCGTACCCTTGTTTTTTGCAGGACCCTGCTTGGTGGCCAGTTTTGGGAGAACAATCCTAGCTTGGACTTCCATAGGGAAAGAATACCACAAGTTGGATTCCTAGTGCCCTCACATCGGATCACAGAGGAATTCCTTTGGAGGCTTACATGGAATCATGGAGGATCTAACCTATCCCCTATCACCTAAACATTTATCTTGAAGGAGGAAAAACGTCACATTTTTTAGGCTTGATGTCATAGAGGGGCTAGGGTTTGGTGGTGATGGAGTTGCTATTTGACACTTGGAATGATTTGATAAGAGGAGGCATAGAGGTGGCATATAACATGAGGATAAATCCTTTTGAGGCCAAACGTTCCATCCCCAACCTCAACAATTTGTCAAATATGCCAAAACGTTTCCCTAAAAGGGAGACGTCATCTTGTTTTTAAGGTTTTCTAATGTGAAAAAGTGAAATTTAAATGAATTATTTAATATTATTTGTGTAAAGGGGACAGTTTTGACCCCTATATTGTGTTTTACCCTTAAATTAAGTGGACAAACTATGTGTTAGACATTTTGTATAAATAGAGATCATGTGAATCTCATTTCATAACATAACTCTCCCATTGTGAGAATTACTTGGCTGAAATTTTTGCTATTCTTGGGCATTATGGTGTTTCTCTCTTTTTCAAATGTTTTATGGTGTTGTATTTTGGTGAATGGATGAGGAGTGATGTGCACCTATTGGATGCTTGTTCTCTTGATCTTGAATGGTGAATTTGCTTGGTGAAACTAGGGTTTGATCTCTCTCTCTCTTGGAATTGGTAAGGAAAAATATGCATTGTTAGTTATTTCTTGTTATTTCTTGGTTATGGTTGTTTGAAAACCTAGGAGGACTATGTTGGATACACCCTACATTAAGCTTCATCTAATTTTCTCAAGTTTACAAGTTATTTTGCAAGGGTTTCTAGGAGGAATACGAGTGTGTATACCCTCTTAGATTTACCCTAAGTTTGATTGGAATACCCTAGGAAGTAAAAGGGATTACACCCATAGGGTATTTTTTGATGTAAGTATTTATTCTAAGACTCCATTTACCAATTTTAAAGGCACTAATATGAATATTTTGCATTGGAGAATAAAATAGTGCATTGCGAAATGTGAATTTTTGCCTTTTCAACTTTATAAAAACTGGGTTTTGTTCCTTGTTCCTAGCACACCTCTTAGACACTAGGGCATACCCTATAAATGGGTATTGATTGCTGATGTAATAAAATTTCATATACATCCATTAGGGATGAAACAACCATAATTAAACTTCTCAAATAACTCTTGAATCAACCACTGAAACTTGCCTAAACTTTTCCCACATAAACTACTAGGCCTAGCGCACGTTTTGGTAGACTTTGGGGAAATTTTAGTGGCTGGTATTCTTGTTGTAATAACTTTTTTGTTACAGCCATAAGGCTGCAAAATATTTCTGCAATTATATTTTGTAACGGCCTTGTTTCATTGCTAAAGTCTAATGCTATCTTACTTGAGTTGATCTAGTTGTTTCTAGTTTATCTCTTGCTCTTTCAACAAGACTTTTAGAAACTTGTTTGCAGAATTAATTATCATTTTCATTGATGATATATATTTCTACTAACTGCATAAATTAGGGAAATAAATCTTAGATTTCTTTTCCATCATATATTTGGGCTTTTATCTTCAACTTCTTTGTGTCTCGGGTAGGTACAATCAACATTTGCAAGGTCTAATACTTCTTGGAAACCCTTGGCTACCGCCAATACCTATCTCAATCCCTTGACCACACATAGAAACTTGAACTATAGGGGCATCCATTCATACATCACATTTTCCATCTCATTTCCCCCTAGGGTCACCAGGATTCCCCCCTTGAGGTGATTCTATCATCTCTAAAGTGACGGGAATACTACCTAAGGTGAGAGTGGGTAGGTGTTCTCAAAGTTGTCTCC
The DNA here is from genome assembly GCA_032191745.1 of Picea mariana. NCBI lineage: Eukaryota > Viridiplantae > Streptophyta > Pinopsida > Pinales > Pinaceae > Picea > Picea mariana. The sequence goes on along the minus strand of JASDQU010195992.1, from coordinate 6,290 downwards.
ATTTGGTGGTTGGTTAGGGATTTTCCCAACCTGCAACTTGTGTGATAACACTCCCCAAGGCAAGCAAATACTAACTAGGAGATACTAGGAGGGTGTAAGCCCTTTTACTTCTCCTAGTAAAACCTTGTGCACCAAATAACTTCTAGGAAAAACTGATAGATAATGGTGGGGTTGTAATTCCTTATACTCCCCAATAAATATAGTGAATCAAACTTGTAACCAAGCAATGAAGCATCAACAAGATAAGTCCTTACCTAGTCCAAGAAATGACAAGATAAACCTCCTCTTACAAAGATAAATCCACCATAAATGCTAAAGAAAATCTCCAAGAAAGGTAGCACACTACGTCTTCCACCAATAACAATAATAAACCAAGACAAGAGAACAAGAGTGAAGAGGTTTCCCAAAGAGGGAAAAACTTTCATCCAAATACTTCTCACAATGGGAGAGTTATGTTATGAAATGAGATTCACATGATGTCTATTTATACAAAAAGTTTAAAACATAATTTGTCCACTTAGTTAGGGTAAACATAAGATAAGGGGTCAACAACCCTTATCTTACCCATTAAACCAAATAATAATATTTAATTTACACTTTTGCACATTAGAAACCCTAAAATAAGATGATGTCACCTCTTTAGGGAGACATTTTGACACTTTTCCAAGTCATTGGAGAAGAAGGTGGAGGTTGTTGGGGATCCTAGAGCCTCTTCTTTATGTTCCAAGGTTAATCCATCCCTCCTCTGGTCAAATCATGCCAAGTGTCAATGAGAAACAGCTCCATCACCACCAACCCTAGCCCTAGGTGACGCCAAGCCCCAAAGAGTGACGTTATTCCCCTTCTAGGCAATTTGTTTGGAATGTGAGGGATAGGAAAGGACCTTCAAGGTGTCTTTTATGTCTCTAAAGGTGATTCATCATGATCTGGCATGTGGGACCTTAGCATCCAACCCATGGGATTCAAGCCCCATGGAAGCCCAAGCTAGGCTTGTTCCTCCAAAATTGTCCACCAAACAAGGTCCTACAAAACAAATAGGTAAGTCCTCGAAGGATATCAAGTCAAAATATCATGGAAAGTAAAAACCACATATAATAAACAAGGCACCTAAACATGTGCATCAAAACTACCTCATCAAATTAAACAAGTGCTCAAAGACCCTATACAATTGACCAAGTTTAGGTATGGGAGGGGTGTCATAAAAATCCTATTGGGTAGACCAAAATCCTCAAGTAGGGGATGCTCCCAAGGATTCCCCTTCAAGGTCATGTATTGGATGATGAGGTGGATAGGGGGTTAGAATTCATAGGTCACTAAGTTTCATGACATACAAGGGCTCGTATTATCTCATCTATCGGTGCCTTTGCAGGGGGTGTGTTGCACCTCTTCTCCAATGCAACCTTTTTCCAAGCCCATTTATTTCCATTAGTTAATGATACAAACACGTGTGCACTCCCAATAGTGAATCGATTACCTTGGGGGATAGTAACACAATTTCACTTGAAAGAAGAGGTCCACAAAGTGTCATAGGGTAACCATCAAAGCGTAGTAATGCACTAGTGTTAGTCTTTCATTCAAGCGGGATATTTATTATGTGTTTGATCTTTTGCGGACCTTCAAATTATTTCGAGAGAAGAAATTTATCATTCTCAAGACTTGTCTGGGAAAGCATATAGAAGGTTTGTATTTCATATTTTTATCTTTTTCCATCCACCATCCCCTTGGGCCTTCAACCCCTTTTTCCCATGAAATGAGGTACATGCCCTTCTTGGGTCACTAAAGTCAAAGGGCTTAGAAGAGGGAAATGTGATGGGAAAGCACTGAGTGGAAAGTGACAAGTATGGTCAGGAATGGTACGATGACCCTCAAGGGACCCCCAGTTGCATCCCTTCCGAAAAATTTGGCCAATTTCTAGGAAATCGATGACACTCACCAAGGTGAAACAGGTTAAAAAGCATAATTTCCAAGCAAGCATTCTATAATAAAAAACAACTTAAATACAACATGCTTAAATGCCTCAGATTTAAGGGTGATTACCTACCACAATACCTAACTTGTACCGCATGGAGAAAGACCCATGTGCCTTCCAGAAGCTAGCTGGTGTGTTGGATGCACTGACGATGGATCCAAACTATGGTGATAGTGAGGGATTCTATATGTGAAAGTGGTCACTGCTAGTCATGTGATCTCTGTGCAATCCATATCTGCAACCCAAGGGCCTCAAGAAATCATTTCCTTAGTTATCCCACAAAATGGGGATAACAAAACAAATTCTGCAACTCGTCTCTAGTTCTGATTTTTTTTCTCTTTTAGACGGGTTTTCTGGTTACCATTAGGTTCTTGTAATAGAACCGATCAAGTTAAAGACCACCTTCAAGATGAAGTGGGGAACATATGCATATCACAAAATTCCCTTCGTTCTAATAAAAGTTGGTTCCACCTTTCATAGGGCAATGGACATAGCTTTCAAATGTCTAATCAGTCATATCATGGTGATTTATCTTGATGACATCACTATTTATTCAAAACAAAGAGTTGATCACCCCAAACATCTAAAGAAAATATTCAAAAGATGCAGAAAATACGGTATCTCTTTAAACCCTAAGAAGAGAATATTTGATGTTTCATAAGGTAAATTGTTGGGGTATTTTATTTCAAAGGATGGGATTTCCATGGATCCTGAATGAACCAAAGCTATTATGCAAATCCCACAACCACACAACAAAAGTTCTATGTAGTCATTTTTTGGAAAAATTAATTACATAAGAATATGTGTTCCATATTTTATCGCATTAGTTAAACCTCTTCAATGAATGATCAAGAAATATGTCCAATTCAAGTGGACATATGTTGAAAAGGAGTCCTTCGAGAATATCAAGGCCGCCATAGCAGCTGCACCTTCTTTACAAATTCCATATTTTACTAAGAACTTCTTGTTGTATACATTTTCATGTGATCATTCTCTTACAACATTTCTCACTTAGAAATACCAACAAGGGAATGAGTACCCCATTGCATTCATGAGCACTAGACTACAAGGTGTTGAACTAAATTATCCGTTGGTAGACAAGCAAGGTTTTGTTTTCTATAAAGCCATTAAACAGTTCAAGCCTTATGTATTGAAGAACCATACCAAGGTGATCATCCCTCACTCAGAGGTCAAATCTCTCTTTGTGAAGATGGCTCTAGGCGAGAGATGAGGCAATTTGATAATTTCCTTTCAAGAGTATGACCTTGAATTTAAACCATCAAATATCGTTAAAGGTCGGGGCCTCTGTAAGTTAGCAACTGGAGTCACATATTTTGAAGATCAAGAAGAAGATGGATGGCAAGAGGAACCAACCCTCTACACTCAACAAGTTCCTTAGGTTCCATCAGTTGAGAATTCATGTTACAATGATATTAAGTACTATATTCAGCATGGCACAGCTCCTAACCATCTCAATACTAAAAAAAAAAGAGCACTAAGGATGAAATCTACACAATATCAGTTGGTTCATGGTATCTTGTTCAAAAACATTTATGACATAGTCCTACTATGTTGTCTTGAAAAGGAATATGTTGACAAAGTTATTAAAGACATGCACGTGGACCAGTTGGAGTTCACTTTTCGGGAGACACCACTTCCCACAAGATATTGAGAGTTGGGTACTATTGGCTGACATTATTCGAAGATTCTCATGCCTACTCTCGAAGTTGTGAAGCTTGCCAAAAGTCCACCGGAAGAGAGCACAAAGAAGTTGTTCCACTTCAGCTCATCATTGTTGAAGATCCATTTGAAAAAGTAGTACCACTAACCAAAGTAAATGACGAAGTGGTAATAAATTTTCTTGAATGGCACATCATAACCAGGTTTGGGTGCCTAACTCTCTTGTATTTGAAAACACAACATATTTTTCATCACTTAAATTGACTGAATTTACTTTTGAAAAGGGGATCACCTAAAATATGTATCCAACTATTATCCCGAGGGAAATGGCTTGGATGAATCTATAAACAATAATTTAATCCACATTCTTAAACGAATTGTAGTCAACCCGCAGATAAATTGGCATAATGCACTACCCAATGCCCTCTGTGATAATCATGTCACCCCCATGGTTTCCATAGGAACCTCTCCTTATTTCCTTGTCTACAAGAAAGAAGTTATCCTTCCTTCAAATATGTATCTTCCTTCTCTTCAACTTATGCAACAGTGGTGTGGGAGAGAATGTCCCATCATCCAAAGACGCATCGACACCTTGTTGAATCTAGAAGAGAACCACGTCAAATCTAGAACCAAATTTGAAGTTCACCAACAAAATATTAAACATTGGTTTGATAAAAAGTATGTTGGAAAGAAAGACTTTCAGGTCGGCGACCTGGTCCTCAAATGGGACAAGCCACATGAAGATAAAGGAAAACATTCAAAGTTCCAGCAATTGTGGTTGGGCCCTTTCATAATTAAAGAGAAGACTGGCCTAGGAACCTATCACTTACAAAACCTTGAAGGGGATGTAGACCTCCTCTCCATTAATGTCCAAGTTCTAAAACACTACATTAGATAGCCTTTGAGGCAGCGCTTCCCCTGTACATAAATAAAGAGTTTGATTTTGATTTTTTGCTCAATTTCTTTTTGTTTTTTCCTATTTCTTGATTTGTTTTATGCTTTGTAATTCTGTTCGCTTTTGATTTCAATCATTTTTGTGTCTCTCTCTTGAAAATTTTCACCTTGGATTTCCCCGAGAGTTTAGTGCCTTGTATCTGAACAGCTCGTGAATGATGATATATTGGTGTGAAAATATAATAAATATGTATGTTGGATTCTAGACATAACTTCATTTTCATCCATATAGCATCCTTGTGCATGATTTCAAGTCATACCCTATACTGAAACATAGTTTAATAACAAATTAGAAATACACTCTTAAATTGTAGCAAGAAAGGAAGCCTGAGGTTATGTCTAAGAATATATGTTATGTGTGTCTATAACTAAAGGGAAATTGTTTTGGAAAAATCATTTGTAGTACTCCAGGATATGTTTCTTAGGGAGTTCGCTCATCTATATTAAATTTGGAAAATCTCACCTTCATAGCTATCATCCCTCGTGACTTTAAAGGAAGAGTGGAATTCCCCCATCCACCTCTCTCTGAATAAAAGAGAATCAAATCATAAAACATAAAGGCTTGGAGAAAGACATCCCATATCATGTGGGACATGCAAGTATCTACGTCGAGGCTAAGGACGCTTCTTGGCAATGGAGTAAGAATTGTGACACTAAGGTGACTCCGTCGGGGATATGGAGGCTCGCTGACGGTGGAGCGACACTATAGAATTGTGAAATCAACTTGTATTTTCATCATTCTTGATGTATCATTTTCCTTTTGAACTTATCATGCCTTACCAAAGCTAATTCTAGTTGAAAATTTTGTATTTTTTAAATCAATTTTTTCTAGGCATGGATTTAACCTCTCCTTTGTATCATACAAAATTTGTCTCGTAAACATTTGCATTTTCAAAACTATGTGACCTACTCTTTATTTCTTGGGTCATAGATTGATGGTGCTTCCATTCTCATAATTTTTATGTTTAGATACTACTCTACATAGATTCATGTCTTCTCCCAATGTGTCTCCATTTGTTATGCATGGCACAACACCCTCCCTTTTTATTGTATTTTCCACTTGAAAACCTGCCTCTCCAAGAAAATGGGACCCCTCCTTCCACTACATGATATTTTATCAACTTGAAAATTTTATCAACTTGTTGATCTTTGGTTTTCTCATACCTCCTTGATTGGGTTCCTTGATGTTTCAAGTCTGGACTAGTTTATATTTTTTTTTGTTTGATCCCAACACTTATAAAAATTTCAAGGATCATTCTTCGATGTTAAAAAAAATATCTTCCCAAGTCTCATGTAATGTCCCCATTTCTGGACATTATTACATTACAGAGTGTTATGCCTACCAGAGTAGCCAGATAGGGGTGACAGAGAGTTTGGGAGATATCGAGGGGTTTTATTCATCACGACTTGCATCGTTCATCATCAAGATCCATTCTGAACAACTTGGCTTTGGTTTCATTGCATTCTGACGATTTCTGTAATTTTGAGTTATGATGGGTCATATCTTAATTAAATTCACTAAGAAGGTCGCAATGGGCATATTACTTGGAGAAACCTCTTAGTAATATCTCATAAGAATCGGGAGGAAGATAATTACAAGATAAGATGATGAGAAGTGACTTCCAATGGCTGGAGAAGCCATAAGGATGGATAAATCATGTTTTAGAGGTAAAATGGTTAATTAATT
>JASDQU010195985.1:6757-19640 GCA_032191745.1 Picea mariana | reverse complement strand
TTGGTTGATGACACATGAAGAAATCTTAATAATTATTTAAAAGGCATAAAATTGTTTAAGCTTATGAACAACTGATTCACCCCCCCTCTCAGTTGTTCTAGTATTTCCAACAAGATGGGTAGCAGGGTCAATCGGAGGTGATACATTCCTACCTTCATAGATGAAGAAGAAAGAAAGCACTATGAGGATGTGCATTTACTTTAGGGCTTTGAAGAAAAAGACCATAAAAAATAGGTAGTCGATACCCAGGATTGATGAACTATTGGACGAACTGCATGGGGCCATCTACTTCATGAAGATTGATCTTCGCTCTGGTTATCATCAGATCAAGATGAGGGAGAAAGACATCTCAAAAATAACTTGTAGATGTCACTACAACCATTATGAGTTTTTGGTGATGCCCTTTGGCTTAACCAATGCCCCTTCTACATTCGAATCATGTATGAACCATGTGTTCAACAAGCAGCTAAGGAAGTACTTGTTGGTATTTTTTTATGACTTGCTTATCTATAGCAAGACGTGCGAGGAGCATCTTTGGCACATGGATCAAATTTAGTCAATCATGGAGGAACAGTCACTATATGCTAAGGAGTCCAAATGTGAGTTTGGAATGACAGAGGTCCTCTATTTAGGACACATCATCAGGGCAAAGGGGGTATAGGTACATCAGGAGAAAATATAAGCCATTATGGAATGGCCTACTCCTAATACACTCATAGAATTGAGGGGATTTCTAGGTATGTGCATGCATTACAGGAAATTTGTCAAAGGATTTTCTTAGATGTGTGCACCTTTGACCAATTTGACTAAGAAGGGAGCCTTCAAGTGGGACGAGGAGGCTGAAATAATGATGGACAAGATGAAGGAAGTGATGAGTACGTGCCGAGTCTTAGCCCTTCCAGATTTCAGTCTTCCTTTTGCCTTGGAGTGTGATGCCTTCGGTAAGGAGTAGGGGTTGTACTGATGTAGAAGACGCACCCTCTTGCCTGTGAGAGTCAGAAGATAAGGCATCCCAAACTACTCTACAACATTTATGACAAAGAAATGTTGGCTATCATGCATGCACTAGCCAAATTCTGGAAATACTTGGTTGGTGTCAGGTTTGTGGTCAAGTCAAATCATAATAGTCTCAAATATTTATTGGAACAGAAGGACTTGAACGAGAGGCAACAAAAATGGGTAAGCATAATACAGACCTATGACTTTGAAATTGAATTTGTCAAGGGGAAGAACAATGTGGTGGCTGATGCCTTATCCAGGAGGCCATCTATCTTTGCCATAATAGGGGTAACAACTGACTCGAAAGACCATCTAGTGATGGAGTATGCAGAGGATCAGTTTGCATCCAAGCTACTGGATGGAAAGCTACAAGATGAAGATTTCAAGGTTATAAATGACCTCATCTAATGCAAAGTCCGAATCTTCTTGGTTCCTGGATCAACCTTCAAGGCTAAAGTATTGCAGGCGTGCCATGACTCACCAATGGCAAGACATCAGGGGATCAACAAGACGTACATGCAGGTGAGAGAAAGGTTCTCCTAGAAGGGTCTCAAGGAGGATGTGATTAAGCATGTCAAAGAGTGCACTACATGTCAGGCAAACAAGGATGAGCACACGCACCCAGCAGGACTATTACAACCCTTTCCCATTCCAGAACACAAGTGGGAAAGCATATCCATGGATTTCATCACCGTGCTGCCAAAGACACAAGGAAAGGACTGCATATTTGTAGCGGTGGATAGGTTAACAAAGTTTACACATTTCTTCGCCATAGCTACCGAATTCAGTGCAACACAGGTGGATGAATTGTTCTTCAGGGGGATTTTCAGGTTGCGTAGCCTACCCAAGACCATTGTCAGCGATAAAGATAGAAGGTTTATGAGTAATTTCTGGCAGGAGTTATTTAGGTTGGTTGGCATGGCCTTGACCCCTAGCACTAGCTATCACCCTCAGATGGATGGACAAAGAGCGATAGTCAACAAGTGGGTGGAGGGCTACCTCAGAAACTATGTGGCAGGGCAACAAAAAGAATGGGCCAAAAGGTTGCATCTGGGAGAGTATTGCTACAACACAACCCAGCATATGTCCATTGGCATGTCACCATTCCGAGCCTTGTATAGCTATGATCCTTTATCATTTGTGGAGATTGCATTTGGTGGCAATAGGGCACCCATGGTGCAGGATTGGATACAGCAGAGCCAAGACATTCTCATGGAATTGAAGGATCATCTACAAAGGGCACAAAACCAACAAAAGGCCCAAGCAGACAAGCATCGAGTTGACCATAATTTTGAGGTTGGAGATTTAGTCTATCTGAGGCTGCAACCATACAGGCAGGCTCCCATTAAAAACTACAGCCATGTTTCTTTGGGCCCTACAGAGTCAGCAGGAAGATAGGGGTCGTAGCTTATGAGCTGGAGCTTCCATAGGGCAGCAAAATACACATCTTGCATGTCTCCTATCTTAAGAAATCCCTCAGCAAACACATCAAACCTATTGAGGTATTACCCCCCATGGATGAAGAGGGATAGCTTATTTTGATTCCAGAAGAGAAATTGGAATTCCTAGAGAAGAGGCTCAGAAACTGAAGCACCAAGGAGTACCTGGTCAGGTGGAAGGATTTACCCATTGAGGATGCCACCTGGGAAAAGGAGCACATGGTCAGAGAAGCATGTTTGGAATTGCTTGAGGACAAGCAATTTCAATCAGGGGAGACTGTAATTTCCCCTACCTCTTAGAGAGGTGATGAGGAGACTCAGTGGCCTGGGCACCCCCACTAGGTCATAGTCTCACACTGAGGGGGAATGTCAACTAGACTAAAGTTATATTTTTTAAGTTGACTTGAGAAAGAAAAGAGATAAAAGAAGTAAAAGATAACTCAACAGAAGAATAGAAGTTAAAACTGGGAGTTAACTTAACTCAACAGAGAATTAGAAGGAAAAAGTGTAAGTAAGAGGTTGGGGCGCACCCATTATTCATTCTGAATTTGGTGTATTGCTTGTTATTGCTCTTGAGCATTCAGTTTGGGGGTTTTGTTGTACAAACCCTTGTGAAAAACTCATTGGTGAAATATCCACTCACCTTGTTCCACAGCTTCGTCTCGGGGATGAAAGATTCCTCCACACCATTCTATTCTTAGCATATCTCCTTCTAGAGCTTCAGAATATAGTAGGGTCGTACTATTTGGGAAGTTTCTAGCAAGGGCACACCATACTAGTGAGGAGGGTTCGATCTAAACAATCAGGAGGAGCGTTGGGCATTCCATCAGTTGGGTTTTACTTGCAGGTGCTCCATCATCATTTTGAGGGTTTCTTTGAGGAGTTATCATCACTTAATCTTCAGCAACAGTTTGGGATGATTTGGAGGTTAGGAGGACATCCCACTTTTTTTTATTTCTCAGATCTAGAGAGATCTTCTTGAGATCTGGATCTGAAACTTCTCCCATGGGATTCTCTTATCCAGATCTACATTCTTGGAGAGTTTCACATCATTTGGAGGTATATTTCTTCAAGGACGAGTTTCCTAGGGTTTCTACCATTTAGGAGGGTGCAAATCGCTTCGAAGATTCAACATTTGGAGAGGTTGGCCTTGGACGTTGGGCTTGAGACTTTAGGAGGAGGATCCCACTACCCTGATCTATCATCTGACCAAGTTTGGGCTCGTTTGGATTCATCTACCATTAGGGCCGAATTATTGAGGGCTTTAGGGATTTAGTTTTCTCTTGGAGTGTGGCTTCTTTAGTTGGAGGGTTTGTATTCAGATTTTCTTGGTATTGGTCTTCATTTCTTATCCAACGTTTGGAGGCTTCTTTGTATTGACGGGAGCATTTTGTAGCAGCTCATACATGTTTTCTACTAGAGCCATGTGAAGACTATTCCATATCTTCTCTTTCTATTATATCTAATTTCTTCTTCCATAATAAAGGTCAGATCTTTGCTTGTGTTCTATATCTTGAGTATATTGTGATCTTCATGTGTTGAATGATTCTTGTATGAACATACTTAATATCTGGAAACTTCAATAAAACACCTGCACATCATACACAATTGAATAGTGAGTGGTCTCAAGCAAACAATTTTGCTTAGGATCATTACATATCTATTCTAGCGCGGGCTATACGTAAAACCATTCATTCATTTATCTAACCATTCAATCATAACTATAAAAATAGTAAAACATTTTGACACATTGCATACAGGGTTTTACCATGGTTCACCCCCTGAGGCTACATCCACAAATATCTTCTTCTTCTTTTTGTATTCATCAAAAGGAATTGTGAGAATTACATCATAATAGAGAGTATTGAGGAGGACAAGGGTCACACCAAGCTCCACAGCTTGTGCCCTGACCATCAGATACATCTCCATATTAACTCCATCTAAGCTCCACAACTCTCAAAACAAACTTCAACTCCAAAAATATGCTCTCAAGTACTCAAAAAGTCCCACAAAGATCTCACAAAGCCTAGATGGGACACCTAGATAGATGTCTCATTTTACCTTAGAATTCCTCTATTTATATTACAAAAATGGGTTAAACCCTTACAATATGACTCCAAAAACCTAACTCTAATATCATGGCTAGGTTTGTCCACATCTACACTGGATTTCCGCAAATTATGTCGTGCACGCAACGTTTTCTCATAATGTGGCATGCTCTCTTTCTTTGTCCAATCTGCCTCATTTGTTGCACTGTTCTCCAAAAAATGCATGTTCCAACATGTCCATAAACAATGAAATTTCATTGTAAAAGCAAAGTGTCAAATTGTTAAAGTTGTCTATATTAAATTGAATGCTTAAAATTGGCTAAGGATCAATAATTTAGGATTTAATTTGTAAATTGATAATTCCAACATGTATAACATGTTTGTACAATTAGTAGTGCATTTACACTCCATAAATGACAATTTCTATGCACACAGATTCATGTGATTTTGATGAATAGGTGGATGGTGGGTTAGGAGATAAACCAAGTCTAGTTTTGTATTAAGAGACATCAAATAATCTTATGTGCAAAATTAATAAAGAGATGCATAGTAAAACCCTAGAAATGTGAAAAAACTTTGTAAAAAGTAACCCAATGTTGTATTATACCTTAGATTTGAGTTGTGCAAGTTGTTGGGGATGTGGTTTATGATAGTATACATGGTCATCATGTTTATTTTGCAATTAGAAGTTTAAAAAGGGTAGTTGTGTAAAAGAGGCAAAGTTTTCCTTGTAATTTGCAAGTTTTAAACTATACTAAGTGAGTAAATGAAAATTCAAGCCCAAGCCTCTAAGTAGCTCCAAAAAATGTTTTATAGGTTTTAATATGGAGTTGCATAGATTGTAAATTTACCTGTGCATATAAGGTTCAATTGAATAATATAAGAGGTTGATTTAATGCACCTAGAATTTGGATTTCATGTAAATTTGAAGGGAAAACTACCTCAACCTCAAATGCACACCCTAGTGTCTAATTTTACCCAACTTTGGTAGTTCGTAATGGATAAGTTATTGTTTGTGGTTTCACACTTGTCTATAAACTTATATTGAATTTTTTTTTATTTCACATTTGTTGGACGTAGGGGCTGAGTTGAGTTCTTCCTTAGTTCTCCAACAAAACCCTTATCACCATCGGCCCATTTGGTAAACCAAAAAGCTACACCGTGCACATAGTGCATAGTGCAGTCTCACCCAAGATGGTTTATGGGAAACTACAGGATGCAAGTGTCTGCATTCATGGAAGGAATTGGGGTTTTTCTTACTCTTATTTTTTCTTAACAATGCATTTTATTATAATATTCATCATATCCATTCATTAATTCATTCATAGCATTCATTATGCATATCTATTCTAGTGCGAGCTATATGTAAAACCATTCATTCATTTATCTAACCATTCAATCATAACTACAAAAATAGTAAAACATTTTGACACATTGCACACAGGGTCTTACCATAGTTCATCCCCTGAGGCTACGTCCACAAATATCTTCTTCTTCTTCTTGTATTCATCAAAAGGAACTACGAGAATTACATCATAATTGAGAGTATTGAGGACGACAAGGGTCACACCAAGCTACACATCTTGTCCCCTGACCCTCAACTACATATCCATATTAACTCCATCTAAGCTCCACAACTCTCAAAACAAACTTCAACTCCAAAAATATGCTCTCAAGTACTCAAAAAGTTCCACAAAGATCTCACAAAGCCTAGATAGATGCCTCATTCTACCTTAGAATTCCTCTATTTATATTACAAAAATGGGTTAAACCCTTACAATATGACTCCAAAAACTTAACCCTAATATCATGGCTAGGTTTGTCCACATCTACGCCAAATTTCTGCAAATTATGTCATGCATACAACTTTTTCTCAAAATGTGGCGTGCTCTCCTTCTTGGTCCAATCTGCCTCATTTGTTACATTGTTCTTCCAAAAATGCATGTTCCAACATGTCCATAAACGAAGAAATTTCATTGTAAAATCAAAGTGCCAAATTGTTAAAGTTGTCTATATTAAATTGAATGCTCAAAATTGGCTAAGGATCAATAATTTAGGATTTAATTTGTAAATTGATAATTCCAACATGTATAACATGTTTGTACAATTAGTAGTGCATGTACTCTCCAAAAATGATGACTTCTATGCACACAAATTCATGCAATTTTGATGAATAGGTAGATGATGGGGTAGGAGATAAACCAAGGTTAGTTTTGTATTAAGAGCCATCAAATAATCTTATGTGCAAAATTAATCAAGAGATGCATAGTAAAACCCTAGAAATGTGAAAAATCTTTGTAAAAATTAACCCAATGTTGTATTATACCTTAGATTTGAGTTGTGCAAGTTGTTGGGGATGTGGTTTATGATAGTATACATGGTCATCGTGTTTATTTTTCAATTAGAAGTTTAAAAGGGGTGGTTGTGTAAAAGAGGCAAAGTTTTCCTTGTAATTTGCAAGGTTTAAACTGTACTAAGTGAGTAAATGAAAATGCAAGGCCAAGCTTCTAAGTAGCTCCAAAAATTGTTTTATGGGTTTTAAGATGGAGTTACATAAATTGTAAATTTACCTGTGCAGATAAGGTTCAATTGAATAATATAAGAGGTTGATTTCATGCACCTAGAAATTTGATTTCATGTAAATTTCAAGGGAAAACTACCTCAACCTCAAATGCACACCCTAGTGTCTAATTTTACCCAACTTTGGTGGTTCATAATTGATAAGATATTGTTTGTGGTTTCACACTTGTCTATAAACTTATATTGATTTTTTTTTATTTCACATTTGTTGGACATATAGGTTGACCCGGGCTCTTCCTTAGTTCTCAAACAAAACCCTTATTGACCCTTCTGGGAAACCAGAAAGATACACCGTGCACATAGTTCATAGTGCAGTCTCAACCAAGATGGTTTATGGGTGACTGCAGGACGCAAGTGTCTACATTCATGAAAGGAATTGGGGTTTTTCTTCTTACTCTTATTTCTACTTAACAATGAATTTTATTGTAATATTCATTATATCCATTCATTCATTCATTCATAACATTCATTATGCATATATATTCTAGTGCGGGCTATACGTAAAACCATTCATTTATTTATCTAACCATTCAATCATAACTACAAAAATAGAAAAACATTTTGACACATTGCATACAGGGTTTTACCATGGTTCACCCCTTGAGGCTACGTCCACAAGTATCTTCTTCTTCTTTTTGTATTCATAAAAAGGAACTGTGAGAATTACATCATAATAGAGAGTATTGAGGAGGACAAGGGTCACACCAAGCTCCACAATGTGTGCCCTGACCCTCAGCTACATCTCCATATTAACTCCATATAAGCTCCACAACTCTCAAAACAAACTTCAACTCCAAAAATATGCTCTCAAGTACTCAAAAAGTATCACAAAGATATCACAAAGCCTAGATGGGACACCTAGATATATGCCTCATTCTATCTTAGAATTCCTCTATTTATATTACAAAAATGGGTTAAACCCTTACAATATGACTCCAAAAACCTAACCCTAATATCGTGGCTAGGTTTGTCCACATCTACATTGTATTTCCGCAAATTATGTTGTGCAGACAACTTTTTCTCAAAATGTGGTGTGCTCTCCTTCTTGGTCCAATCTGCCTCATTTGTTGCACTATTCTCCAAAAAATGCATGTTCCAACATGTCCATAAACAATGAAATTTGATTGTAAAAGCAAAGTGGCAAATTGTTAAAGTTGTCTATATTAAATTGAATTCTCAAAATTGTCTAAGAATCAATAATTTAGGATTTAATTTGTAAATTGATAATTACAACATGTATAACATGTTTGTACAATTAGTAGTGCATTTACACTCCAAAAATGATGATTTCTATGCACACAGATTCATGTGATTTTGATGAATAGGTGGATGGTGGGTTAGGAGATAAACCAAGTCTAGTTTTGTATTAAGAGCCATCAAATAATTTTATGTGCAAAATTAATCAAGAGATGCATAGTAAAACCCTAGAAATGTGAAAAATCTTTGTAAAAGGTAACCTAATGTTGTATTATATCTTAGATTTGAGTTGTGTAAGTTGTTGGGGATGCAGTTTATGATAGTATACATGGTCATCGCATTTATTTTGCAATTAGAAGTTTAAAAAGGGTGGTTGTGTAAAAGAGGTAAAATTTTCCTTGTAATTTGCAAGTTTTAAACTGTACTAAGTGAGTAAATGAAAATGCAAGCCCAAGCTTCTAAGTAGCTCCAAAAAATGTTTTATAGGTTTTAATATGGAGTTACATAAATTGTAAATTTACCTGTGCATATAAGGTTCAATTGAATAATATAAGAGGTTGATTTCATGCACCTAGAATTTGGATTTCATGTAAACTTGAAGGGAAAAGTACCTCAACCTCAAATGCACACCCTAGTGTCTAATTTTACGCAACTTTGGTGGTTCATAATGGATAAGCTATTGTTTGTGGTTTCACACTTGTCTATAAACCTATATTGACATTTTTTATATTTGACATTTTTTGGACGTATGGGCTCGCCCGGGTTCTTCCTTAGTTCTCCAACAAAACCCTTATCACCATTGGCCCTTCTGGAATACCAGAAAGCTACACCGTGCACATAGTGCATAGTGTAGTCTCACCCAAGATGGTTTATGGGCGACTACAGGATGCAAGTGTCTGCATTCATGGAAGGAATTGGGGTTTTTATTCTTACTCTTATTTCTACTTAACAATGCATTTTATTATAATATCCATCATATCCATTCATTCATTCATTCATAACATTCATTATGCATATCTATTCTAGCGCGAGCTATACGTAAAACCATTCATTCATTTATCTAACCATTCATTTATGTGTTATTGACAAGGGCCAGGTTCTCCTCCTATTCATCTTCTTACTTTCCACTCTTAGACTCCTCATGAATCTATTCTTGGATGAAATCATCCCAAATTCTCCACCAATCTTGGATATTTTCCTGAGCACAAACTCCTTTGAAAAATTATTCGCGTGACTTGGGAAGACCGTTTAGTGCCACATTCACAAGCTCTACATCCTCATTTTTCTCCCCTATGGCTTCAACCTAATCATGTACATGTGTGATCCTCATCAGATAGTTGGTAACATTATCTGATCTAGACATTCGAACCAATCTGAATTTATTCCTTAATACCATATTCCTATTCATTTTCTTTTCTTGGAATAAACTTATCAAAGAATAAAACATATATTTGGCCATATTCTTCTCTTTTAGGTGAGGGATTAGATGATCCTTCACCTAATCTAGGAGGACCATTTCTTCTTTGTTCTCCTTCTTGCTGTGAGCATCGAAAGCTGTCAGATATGTCAGTGGATTAACTCCTTTATCCACTAACTCCCAAAGGTCATACTCATTGAATGCCAAAGTCATTATTTCTTTCCAAGATAGGAATTTGGATGCTCTGTCCAATCTGTCTTCAACTCTTGATTGTTCTACTGTCATCCCTAAGACCTAATAAATTTCCCTAGAAATAACCTTTTACTGGAAACCTGCCCCTATTTTAACCTGTATGACTTATACACAATTGTAAACAACACAAATCACGTATGTACATGAATTTTTATTCTATGAATGGTGTATGCCTCCGTACACCTACAAAAAATTAGATTTACCTCAGTATGATTGTTTCCTTGAAAAAAATTTCCTTTGATTTCCTTCTAGCTCTTCGCAATTTTCTTCCTTTTTCTTCAGCTAGATTCTCACCACTTCTTCCATTCTTCTTACTTATTCTAATTTAACCGTTAGGTTCATGATAGTATTTTCTATTTCTTCAAGGATTTATTACATTTTGGATTCTGATCACAATCCTCTTCTTCATATTTTTTCCGCTGCTCCTTTTTCTTCAAATTCTTTTTCCCAATATTATTTATTTCACTTAAGGCACACATGAGTTATTCTTCAAGATCCACTTCCCCAACTATTTCAACATTTTCTTCTTATTCTAAATCCATTGTTTCTTTCCCCTTTTACTCATTAATATTTGTTTCTATGGCAATGAAATGAGTTTCTTCTCTTTCACTATGAGAGAAACTTTCATCGCTCTCTTAAGATGACCTACTTTTCTCTTTGGAATAAATAAATTTATTTTGCTAATGTAAGTTTTTCTTCTTTTCATGTTTTCTATTTTGATGAGGTTTTCTCTCTTTATTAATGTTATGATATTCTTCATCATCACTACTTTAATTTTTCTCATATGTATACTTAACAACAAAATGTCTTATTTTTCCACAATTAAAGTATTTAAAGGGCGTCTTACCTTTGTATTTTATAAATCATGTTTTTGCATGTGATTCATTGTCGGATCTATCACTTGATTCATGATCTATGTTATTTGTCTTATTTGAAGCTTTGAAGGATGCTTCTCTCTTTGATGTATTTTATTTTTCTATTCGCATTTCATATGCCTTGAGGATCCCATGCAATTCATCCATTGTCAATTTATCAATATTTTTCATCTCTTCAATGGAAGAGACTTTGGCAGCAAATCTTAAGTGGAGTGACCTTAACAAATTTTGTACAATGATCAGTTCTTCAACCTTTTCCCGAAGTTCTTTGATAGTGTTGACAATTTTGTCCACACGAAGGAGATAGGATGCAACATTTTATTTTTCATTAATTTTTAGACTCTCAAACTCTATTCTATGAGTTTGGAGTTTTGTCTTATTAACCTTTTCATCGCCTTCCTAGCTATTTTTAATCTTGTCCCAAATTTATTTTTCAGATCCACAATGCATGACCTTGACAAACTTGGATTCTAATAGAACACACAAGATGGCATTCATAGATTTTGCATGATTTTCAGTCCCCGATCGCATTTGTTGGTGGAGTTGTAGGGGTTGTATAACTAATCAAGATTGATTCCCAAATATAAAAACCAATATCCACTAAATATGTTTGCATCCTTATGGTCTATAAAGCATATTTTTTTCTGTGAAACAATGTAGGATAAAATCATGAAGATGGCTAACCCTTTTGCCTGTTTTATGACATTTTTTATTTAATTTTAACAGGTTCTTCAACTTCATGTAAACAAAAGTATTTTTTTATTTAGAATTTTACTTTACTGTATAAAAAAAAATTGTGAAGAATTTTGTAAGCTTTCTACTGACTATTTTTCAAATTCTTTTATTGAGATTTGAGATGTCAATTTGGCAATTGATTGACATTATGTTCCTTAAAAATGAAGGGAAAGATAATCAGTTATTTTTTCCGACAACAATGTATCCATTATTAAATGTTTGTTTTGGACAAATGAAATATAGTACAACAATCTACAGAGACTCTATTTTGTCATGACTATAGTTTTGAATCTAAAGAATGAATATTATGATTTCTAGAATTTTTTGAAGATGACCAATCTGAAAAAATTACAGATTTCAAACACATGTTTTCCTCCACCATGTATCTATCTTAATTTTTACTTAAAAGTAAAATCTAAAAATACCCTTTTGAAGACAACAGTTTAAGGATTATGAATATAAAATTTCTAGAATTTTTCACTGTGTTTTTTTAAAGATATGGATTTTTCATTTCATCGAATCATAATCTCACATAAAATTATTATGCAGTGATTTTTTTATAAAATTAAATAAAATTAGATAAAACAATGAAAATGAAAACAAATTATACCCAATGAAAGTAGATTTAATTTTAAAAATGTTTGTATCAATTATGAAAGTAAATTTTGAGTATTTGTAGGAGTTCGTTACCTCCAAATATGAAGTAAGATGGAGAGAATTTGTAGTTTCCTTCAAACACTCCCATTTTTTAGGTTTTTGACTGAAATATTATTTCGACCGAAACCTAGTTTTTAATGGAATCCGTTAAAAATAAATGTTTCGGCCAGAAAGTCTTTCAGCCGAAATATGCTTACCATATGAAAATAATTCATCCGAAAACAATTGTACATGAATTTTGAGGGTGCCATTAAATTTGACGTCAAAATTTTCAGTCAAAAAAGGTTTCGGCCGAAAAAATTCCCAGAAACATTTTTTCGGTCAAAAAATTGCTGCTAGGAATTTTGGAGACCGGATTGTCATGAAAGTGTTACCCATCTTCATGATTTTACCCTGTAGCATTGATTGTGGAGAAACATTCTTGACTTTCCATGTGTGCTCCTGAGATCTACCTTCTTGTGGTTAGACCATTTCGAAATCAACCTCCTCTAATACCAATTGTTGAGCATACACTTATAGTGGCAGGGGATATGAACTAGTATAATAATGTTTTTTACTTTTTCAAACATTCATTAGCCATAAGAAAAAAATCACATATGATATCTATTAACTGCATAACATGGAGCATAAGATTTACATGGAAACCCTTCAAGGGAAAACCACAAAACTTCTCTTTAAAATTAT
>JASDQU010195984.1:0-19640 GCA_032191745.1 Picea mariana | reverse complement strand
ATATCTGGAACCTGCTTCATCATCCAAGAGCTTGGCACCAGCTCAAACACAAATCTCCATGATTTTATTGAGTCCACGCTCCCTACACATAGTCATCCCACATGTACACTCACCCTATACATAGCCAGCCCGTGTGTGTATGCACCCTATACATAGACAACCCATGTGTACATCAGAAAATAAGGTTTTTTGTGACTTCGAGACTTTTGCCGTCAAGATTTTCGACATTGCCAAAACTTTGATGCGTCTATGAGATCCTCCTCTCGCTCTCTTCCTCGGAATAGATATTCAATCATGCTGAAGAGTTCCACACCAATAAGATTCTCTCACAAGAAGATCTCCATCAATACTCCAAAAGATATTACCAAGAAGTTCTCCATTGATCCACAAAGGATTCTCACTCAAAAATTGTATTTTACAAGAGATCCTAGCTTCTTATTTATACTTTCATATTCTAGGTCACTTAACCCATTTTTAGGTTACTTAACCCATTTGTAGGTCACTTAACCTATTTTCCTTATTTTAGGGTTACCCACTTTCCATGAATATAAAATTCTCCAATACTTTATCATTTAAATATTCCTTCTTGATTTTGTCACTTCATTTAAATAATCTTTCTTGATTTTGTCACTTTACTTTATCATTTAAATAATGATTTCTTCTTTTCAAGCACTTTTACTTCTTTGACCTTGGGGGCTTCAAGCCTTCATATGGGGGTCCTCCAACTTCATAAGGCTATAACTCTCAAACCATGAGGAGTTATGTGACATTCCACATACCACCGTAAATGGCATGACAAGCACTATCCATCTAAGATAGTTTCACCAAAAACTTCATTGATCTTCATCTCATTATTCCACATGCAAGCTTGGGTCCTCCAACCATTCTTTTAGGATAACTCATTCCATAAAGCGTCTTCCCGTGAGGGATTTCACCATAAGGGGACCACTTTGGAGTTCATCTATTTGTGCACCTTATCAAACATGATAAGACAATAATGATTCATCTTTGCATCAATTGGTTTCCACTTGGACATATAACATTCTCATCAAGAGAATCATATCAATCAATTACTTGACATCAATCAAACCAAACCATTTACATCAATGACATATGATCCAACAACCTCCCAAGTAATCAAACCATTGGCATCAATGACAACATGATCCAACAATAATAGGCTCGAATTGATACCATGTCATTTGTAATGCTTGGACATCTTGTAGAGACTCATCAGTAGGTAAAAGGGCACATCTAACTCAAAACCTATGAAATTCATAAGAAAATGGATATGGTATAGAAAAACTAGACCGTATTGACCTTCACGCACGTAACAAAATTCTTCAGAATTAAAAATATACTATGCCATCTAGGTTTTAACAGAGCGATAGGAATACCTTTTATACAACAAGTAGTTTGATGGGAGGTCATAAAAAAACTCCACGGGACCTCTTCTATTCTGGCATTTTTAAACCACCTCTCTCCCTTTGATGGGAGCCCTGTTGCTTTTCTCATGAAATCCTCTGTTAATTCTAATTGTATGTCTCCAATATTAGCTCTGAAACCATCAAAGGTTTGTGTGAAATCTTCTGCAACCTGGAGATTATAACTCTTGAACTTCTTGAAGAAAATATCCCAGCCACGATCCTTTAAGTCTTCAATAGCATCATCATGGGATAGTAAGGCCCAGAATTCGTTCGACTCTATAATAACGATGGGTGCCATGACCACTGTAACAAGGATGCAACAAAAATCACTTAGAATATCTTTAGATTCCCAATGTGCGATAAACAAAAACAGGTCTGAACAGAGAGTGGAAGCATGAAAATAGTAGAGCATGGAGGTTATCATAACTCGGATAGGAGAAATTGTGAGAACAAAAACTAGAGGGTTCATTGAATTCCTTACCATCTCTCACGATGAGTGCCGAAACCTACAGAGTACAAAACCCTATGCAGATAATGAATAGCTTCATTAATGTTTTGAGCCAGCAAGGTAAGGAAAAAACTCAAGTACAATAGGTCTATACTCATTGGAATGAATGTTGATACGACCACTAAACCCATGAGAAGAATATTAACATTTTAACCAAGGTTCTTCATGCATCAAAACAATTTGACAATGAACCAATCGACCATTGAATTCATAACAACCACATTAAAACAAAAAATCAATAATGGATTAATCAAAAGTTTGATAAGATTTGAATTTTAATTACATATGGGTGGCTTTTAAAAATATATTGCTAAGGCACAAAATGATTAAACCAAGCCAAGTTTTATGTTTAATTCATTCTTACAGTCATGAATTAAAAATAAAACAAATGAAAATGAAAACAATAAATATTAATAAGGTAAGCTTTAATCAATCATTTCAAAACTCATAAAAATGTTTACAAAATTGAGGTGATGGAAGCTATGGAAAGTGTAATCTCTTTCGAAAGTGTTAAATATCAAAAAATTATGTGTGGCTCCCAACAATGGTGATGTACTAAGCGAAGAAGTTATCTTTGCATCACTGGAAAGTTCATGTTAGGGTAAATAAGAAAAATAAAATTTTAAGAAACAGTTTTCGAAAGGTCGAGCATTCTGATCAAAACTCAGAAAATAACGTAGTCTAGCATGAGATGTATTTCTATAAAAAATGCAACCTGGTATCAAGTCTCAATTACGAGTGGAATGATGTCTAGGAAACTGACTTTGATACTGTTGAAAGGGCCACTGCTGCCAGCAGGCATCCATAGCCTCGACAGGGATGTGATTTAACCCACTCTAACACCTGTGTCCCATCCAAGAGTCATCTATTCAAGATAAAGAACATATTTACTTTTGATCAATTCCAAAAGACAGACCTAAANNNNCAACATTGCTTCGCTGCCAACAGGCCTGTTCAATACCCCAACGAAGTTTCCTTGGCATCATACATGCATTTACCTGCTTCCAGCAGACCTGTTCAATGTCTCAGCGAGTTTACAAACACTTCCCACACCTTGCAATTCTTTCAACTCTCTAGAATTTGTTTATAAATTTGCAGAAACTTTATGATATTCAAGAGAGCAGGGTGATACTGAAAATTTTAGATTTTGAAAACAAAACTTGATCCTTTACAACTTATTTTCTCGTTTAACAACCTTCATCATGATCTGAACACTCATATTTCTGTTAAGAAATCATCTTGAAGACATAAAGGTATAATTGACTTGTTTTCCTTAAAACATGGACAACGTTAAGAGTTTTATTAATGATAATCATGTCTTCTCGTAATTTTAAAGAGAAACCAGGAACACTATTTTGAACAGAAATTTACTTCTGTTGATCTGAGTTTTATCATTTACAGCACTGGTGCTTTGAGGAGTCGTCAACTGCTGCTCATGAATAAAAATTCTGATTTCCCCTTCCATAATCAAAATGGTGACTCGTATGTGATTATTTGGAAAACAAATCAAAATTAGGCAAAATTAAAAGAACCAAAATTAAAAATAGAAAGAAAATTAAAAATATTTACAAAAGGGTGGATCTGAAATCATTAGGTGAAATACCTTTTGAGAGCCTGCCATTCACCGGGAAAGTGTCTAGCTGTCCCTCCCAATTATGTAGATGAAAAGAGATGGGACCCATTTTTTCAGAAATTACAAATGGTCCCAACCACAGATTTTGAAACTTGGTGTGTTCCCCCTTTCCCTTGTGAGATTTGTCCCACTTGAGAACCAAGTCTTTGACATTGAAATTCCTATTTGAAGAAGAATTTGAATCAAACTAGCTTTTTACAATTTGCTAATGTTGATCCAGTTTCTTCTTTTCTTTTGTTCTCACTTCCTCCAGTTTTAATAAGGCATTTATTCAATTTTCTAGAGGAGGGAACTCCTCTTCTTGAACTTTCTGCAATAGTTGCAGGAAGGGAAGTAAAACATGCAGAGGGAGAATTACTTCTCTTTTGTAGGCGAGGAAGAAAGGGGAATTACCAATAGAGGATTTTGGGGTTACCCTATCAGCCCAAAGTGCATTATACAATGCATTGTGCCAGTTCTTGTGATTTTTTAAAACTGTCCTTTTAATAACCTTGATTAAATTTTTTTTCGTCGATTCTGCTAGGCCATTTCCTTGAGGGTAGTAACTAGAAGAATAATTCAGTTTAATCTCTTTTTCCAGAGAAAAAATGTTGATATCAAGGGATGAAAAGTAAGAGGCATTATAAAAAAATAGACATTTGAGGACGCCAAATCGAGTGATGATGTGGGAGTTAAGGAAATATACTACTTGATTTGTATTCACCACTTTCAAAGGTGCATCTTCGGACCATCTGGTAAAATAATTTGTTGATGTAAGAATATACTTGTGCTTCTAAGAAGAAGAGGGATTAATTGGTCCTATGATGTCAAGGCCCCATTGTTGAAAAGGGGAATCTACAGTAACATGTTGCAAAGGGAATGTTTCCTTTTTCACCTGTCCTACAACCTTTTGGAAGATTATGCATTTACGACACAACACATGGGAATCTTTAAACAAAGTAGGCAAATAGTACCCATCTCTTAGCACTTTGTGGGAAATTGTATCTCCACTGAAATGACCACCGGCCTCTCCTGCATGAAATTCTGATAACACTTTTATGATTCTTGTTTTTCTAAACAATGCATAAGAACACCATCAAAGTTATTTCGAAATAATACATCATTGATTAACTGGAAAGATGCAGATTTAAGCCTAAGTGCTCTTCTATTTTTAGGATCAATATTACAAGGAGCAGATCCATGTGTCAAACAAAATTTAATGTTTTCATACCAAGAATTGGGAGTAACTTGTGCAGAGCTGATTTGTTTTTCGTTATGCTGATTTATAGTTGTGTTGATTTGACTTTCTTGTTCTTCAACTGAATCAACCACTAGTTTACACAGGCCTTGAGCTCTAAAAATCCATGAAGGGGTTATTTCAGGTTCATATTCCTATAATGATGTCATCCAATTTGCCCTTTTCTCTCCCAATTATTTTTGTACCAACAGGTTTCTTACAGCTCGATAAGGAACAATAACCTTGGTTTTGGATTCAACAAGTATGACTGGAAGTGTTTCACTACTTTCAGAACAGCATACGCATGTTGATCTACTGCTGGGTATTTAAGATCTTCTCCTTTGAAAGCTAAGCTCATGAAGGAAATGGGTATCTCATTGCTTTAAACATTCTTCTGCGTTAACACAACAACATAAGATCAGTCAGAAGCAAAGGTATAAAGAGTGAAATCCTGAGAAAAATCGGGACTCATCAAGGAAGGGGATTCTATTATTTCTTTTCTAATTGAATCAAAGGCTTGACTTTCTTGTGGTCCCCAAAGGTACAAAACATCCTTTTTAATTAAATTCTGTAATGGTCTTACCATTTTTGAGAATCTTGGGACAAATCTTCTCATGAAATTAATCTTTAAAGGACTGCATGGCTTTTTTAGAAGAAGGAGGGGGAAGCTTAGCAATAGCTTGGGTTCTTTCAGGGTCAATAACCATTCCATCCTTAGAAAATATAAACCAAATAAATTTAACATGCTCTACTTCAAAGACTGCTTTCTTAGGGTTGAGGGATATGTCAAACTTGTGACATTGTTCTAGGACAACCCTAAGGTGAGACAAGTGATATTTATTATTTTTAGAGAATACGGTGACATCATGAAGGTAGACCATGACCAAATAGTTAATGAGGCCATGGAAAGCAATGTCCATTGCTCTCTGGAATGTTGCGCCAACATTTATAAATACAAAAGAAATTTTCTTGTAGGAATAAGTGCCCCGTGGGGTGTGAAAGGTGGTTTTATGTTGATCCGAGGGAGACATGAGGACCTAGTTGTATCCCGAAAAACCATATAGTAAAGATAGTCTTTCGGAACCAGACACCTGTTGGAGAATTTGTTCTATTGGAGGAAAAGGGTAGTTATCTTTATCAAATGCTCGTTTTAGGTTTTGAAAATTGACATAGAGTCGAATTTCACCACTTTTCTTCCTTATAGGGACTAGATTAGACACCCATTGTGTGCGCCTCACCGAGAAAATTATCTTTGCAGTTAGCAATTTAGTCAGTGATTTTTTAATAGTGGGTTCCAATTTAGGGTGTATCTTCCTCAATTTCTGTTGAAAAGGCTATGTCTGGGGTTTCATGAGGATGGCATGTTGTATGATATTGGGGTTGAATGTTTTCAAGTCATCATACATCTAGGAAAAAACATCTTTAAATTCTTTAAATTTTTTTATAAAAGTAGATCGTTCTTGCTCAGAACATCCTGTTCCTAGATTAATATTTTGAGGAATGTCATTTGTTCCTAAATTAATAGTCTCATAAATCAAAGAAGAACTATTCATTTTACAATTAAATGTTCCTCTAAATTTATCATGCAAGTCATAAAATTTCTCTAGTCTTACAATAGATCTGGGGATAGAGTTTCCTAGATCGGATGTTGATTCAGGAGATCTAGGATTTGATATTACCATGAAGTTTTGAAGGTTTTCATCGTGAGTTACTTCATCAATGACTACACCTTGGAAAGTATATTCCATATGGAGGAAGTTGATAATCCGTTGGTCGTCGTTGAATACTCTCCAATTTGTAATTTTATCTGGGATCGATGGTCTGAAGAAAAATTCAATTGAAAATGAATTAGGGGAAAGACCTTCAATGGGAAATAGTCTAGAAGCAACATTGGCCAATAAATTAGCCTCTGAATTACTCAATCAAGGAATGGAATTTATGTTAAATGCTAAAATTTTATGCATCAAACTCCATACCTTTGTCTGGTAGCTTTTCAGATGTGGTGATAAGCAATGTATGGCACTTCTTATCTGCCTAACCATGATTTCTGAATCACCAAATACTATCAAATTTCACACGTCCATTTCCAAATCTTTCCTAAGTCCTTGTAGAAGTGCTTCATACTTGGTGGTGTTATTGGTGCACTCAAACTCTAGCCGACAAGCAGTAAAATTTTTATTACCTATAGGATCGATGAGTACACAACCTGCACCTACTCCTTCTTTGGATTTGGATCCATCAAAGTATAATGACCAGATTTTTGCATCATCACCAATACTTGGCATACTTGGCAAGGTCTATGTCTGAGTATAGGTTATAACTTCGGATTATTGCATAGGATTAGTGATAGGAGCGATTCTGGTCATGAAATTACCAAAGAAGGTATTCATTCCCTGCATTTCAAATGAATTAGCAGATGTAATGAAAGGTTCATTTGCATCATTTGGATCCATCATGGTATGCTTAAGATAATGTTCTTTGTTTATCCTAATTTTGTTGGACTATCCATTTTTAGGAAGCCACAAGTGAGACCAATCTGTGGCAAAGTAACCATGCAACTGCTCCAACCAATCCCTACTTAGGAACAAACCATAAACTTCAGGGATATAAAAAATTATAATATCAATTATCTGATGAAATTTCATATTGGATGATATAGTACATTTTTAAGCTCACCAATTACTTTAACGTTAGTTCGATCTAGATGAATGATTTTAAGATTAGAAGGTTTAACTTATGCATTTATTTTTTGGCAAAAATATAGAGGCATTACGTTTGATGATGCACCAGAATCGACCATGCAATTATGTACGTTTCAATTAAAAATTTCAAAGGTTAACAAAAAATGCGGGACATTTTTTCGAGCATTAACAACATAATTCTGTTGATTTTTGGTTGTTGTCCCTAAAACAATTTTATCTACATTTCCTACAGTTTTTTCTGGTAAGTCCCTTTTCTCTGGAGGTTCAGATGTTGTTTTAGTTTGGACCTTTTTGGTAGTATTTAAATCAATTTCTGTTGATTTTTTGTTGTTAGGATCGTTCTTTTTGTTGTTTTCAATGATACTTTGAAGCATTTTCTGCAAAATAAGGGGAAATTTCAATAACTCAAAAACAAAAATATTAGCCCTCAATTTTTTTAGATCTTCAATTAAATCGTATTCTAAAACAGGGGCTGCTAAGATTTGTTTAATTTCATCTTGATTTGATTGTTTTGGAAACACATTTTTACTCATTTAAGAGAGGGTTTGTTTCGAGTTTTTCTTCTTGTATTGTAGGCTGGACAGTTTCAAATTTTTATTGGAAAATACTATCTGACAGGTGACCAAAAATAGAAGGAGACAAATCTTCCTCTTCCGGTACCCCTTCATGTACTACCTCTTCAGAGTTATCAAGAGGAATAGAAGAGGAATTATCATGAGCTTCTAAGATGGTTTGCAAAGCATACTGTAAACTTTCAAAATTTAGACCTTCTATGGTTGGGCTTGTCCGGTTGGGAAGAAAAGGTTTTTTGAAAGAATGTTTAAAACTTCTTTTTCTTTTTGATGCCTCCTCGACTGATCTCTTCAAGTCAATGACCTAATTGGAAAATTTTTGGAAATCTTTCTGTAAACTTTCCAAGTCTAAATTTTCTTGTTGATTCTTAAGTTGGGGTGGCCTAGTGAGAATTTCTACTTTCTTTTTTGAAGATGAAGTTGTTTCAACTTCACTGCTAATATTGTCTTTTAAGATTAATGTATCTTTTTCAATTTGGCTTGCCTCCTCAAAGGCTTCTAACAATGTGTTCTTTTTATCCCTTTTGAATCATATGGCTATATTATTGTGCAAGGCTTTAGTATAATATGCAACAATTAGACTTTCTACAGGCATTGAATCTGCAGGGATTTTATTCTTCAAAGTGAGAAATATTTGGTTAAATTCTTTCACTTTTTCCTTAGGATTCATTTTTAGACTAGAGAGTTCCATAACCAAGACTTCAAAAGATTTATCAGCTCCAAATTTTTCCAAGAAACAAGTTTCAAACTTGTTGCAAGAGACGATGGTCTAGGGATGCTGGGAAAAATACCATGTGGAGGCATTTCCCTCAAAAGTATAAGGGAATAATCTACATACTACATCCTTGTGTTCAACACTCCGGAGTCTAATGGCCAACATATTTTTTTTGATGTGATCCTCAGTAGATTGTTTAGAATCTGGATAAAATTTAGGCAACCATTTTTTCGGGTGTTTAGGTAATGGGTGTTGAGGTCTGAGTACAACCACAACATCTTGATCAAGCCAAGGTCTAGTAGGTTTGTTTTGATTTTCCATGGGAGTTGGTGGTGTTGAAGGCTGAGATGGTTTTGATGAAGAACTTCCTTCGTTTGAAGTCTCTCCTCCTAAAGAGGATGGAGATGAGTTAGGTGGGGAAGGTGGAATACATGATCCTCCAGCTCCGAGGATAGGTGTTTCAGTAGGATTGGTAGTATTTTCACCTAATGGGTTTTGGAGAAGGCCAGTGCCTCGAAGTTGTTCTCAGATGTCCAAGAAATCAAGGGGTTGATTAAGTTGCTACCATGATTTCTGATATGGGCTAAGGCACTATGTGTTCTTATGAGTGACTAACAAACAATTTCTTGGATGTAGGCCCTTTGAGGAACTGGTGTCACTAGTTCAACGAGAATCTCAGACTTATCGTTTGAGGTAGTTGTTGTTTCAAGTGTAACATTATTGTCTGAGTGACTATGCGTTACGACAGGGGAGTGAGTGTGTGGGGGAGAAGTCTTGCGACCTCCAGTGCCATCAATAAAATTTGGTCCCTCCTTCTAGCGCCATTTGTTGACCGGTGTAAGTGACACACCATCAACTAGAAGGATAGATTTGGATCGAGGTTGTCTAATTAACCCAAGACGTTTGGTATGATCTATCCTAATGGGTTTAATGGCTCTGTTAGTCAACTAGGGTCCTAAAAAAAAGAAAAGAAATAAACTATCATAAAGCTATAACTACGATACTATGTTCATGAATTTAATTATTTACAAGTGTTAAAACAAAAACATAAATATGAACAGGGTATTTACAAATTGCAAGTTTTGGTGGATTTCTTGCGAAATCAATGTTTTTGCAATTGTTAATGAAGTAGATAAAGAAAGAACATATTTTTATATTTTCTGTTTAATAGTCCAAAATCTAAGAACTCAAAAAGATACTAATAAAACATAATCTGAAACAAGAACAGAATAATAGTCATAACCAATTTAAACTGTCTTATTTCATTAATAAATAAGCTAATAACAAAAATAGAATAGGAATAAAACTAACTTGAGACTAGTCACATAATGTGTCTATATCCCTGTGCAATTCAAACTTTCAACTATCTTGCCTATGAGAGAAACCTGTAACAGGCTTGTGCTAACATTCCCAGAATAAACTCAAGGTATTTTTGGAGCAATGATATAAGAGCAGAGAAATAAACATATAGATCCAGTGACCTTGTAATGATGAATGCTTATAGTAAAATAAATTTAACATGAAGCCTTCATATAACACATCAATTTAACATCAAGCCTAAATCAATGATATTAAAATGAAATAACGATCATAGATACAATATATGAACAACAAATTATTGACAAAATTTAAAGTGTTGAACAAAATGAAACATTATATGCTAATAAGACTAAATATTTTTAACATATTAATATTCCATAATATAAAAGGAAAAATGTAATGGAATAGTGTCACACTGGTCTAAAGCCGAGATGTGAACAACTTGTCCATATAGTCTTGAGAATTCCATGTCCATAATGTGTTTGAAAAAAAGATGTCCTTCACCACAAGAGTGAAAAATATTTAAAGTAATTCAGGATCCAAATACTCATACCACACAGGATAGAGTTGAATCTCCCAAAATCAAGTAGTATTAAAAAAATATTGAATTGGAAACCACTCATACAAGAGTTGGTTTGTTCAAAATTAAATCAAATTTTTATAAAACATAAAGAAGGAGAAACTACTGATCATTTAATCGTATAATTGAAAGTGTTTTCTCCAAGCAATCAACAACACAATCTCCCATTTTATGAGAATAGAAAAACCAATTTGATAAATTAGAAAAGCAATTACTAATAACTAATTATTATTAAAAAGGGACTTGGCTAAAGAATCATAGGTTCTGTAGCTAGTCTTAATTTTAGTAAATGAAAACAAAATTCAAATCTACTTATTTCGACTTAGATAATAGAAATGAATGAAATGAAAATAAAATTGTTTTACCATTAAAAATTAGCCAAAGAGGGATCAGACAGTTCAGAGTTTATAATTTCTTTGACATTGGTCGTATTCTTAATGACTATATTTCCAGACCTCTTGATTTTTTTATTCTTCCTTTCTGTATGTGCCTTGAGATCAAGGTGCTCTTGCTTCAACAGATCCTTCTGAGCATTCAAGATTCTAATTCGGGCCTGTAAGAGAGGAACATCGGTATATTAGCGCTCTACCCAATCGAGACAGCTATCATATTGTACAAGGGACATGGAAGATCGACGCAAGACACAGTTGACCAAGGGTGCTTCAGTCTTACCTTATGTTTTTTTCAGATCATGCCCAATACCCGAAAATCCTTCTTTACCTTTGAGACGTGGAGGTAAATTGGTCATGAAATCATATGGTTCGACATGGGTGATCTCCCTCCTGGAACACTGACCTTCTAGATCTTCTCGAGCTAATAAATCCTATACCTCATGATCTTGATCATATCGATCAAGATCAGATGAGTATCCTTTATGTTCCTTAGTTTTCTAGAGATTAGGTGGCCGACCTTCTTATTCTTGAAACCCAAATCTGTGCACTATTGTTTCCTTCCTGTACAAATTTTTTTGAAATTAGATTTAACATTAACGTTCAAACTAACATCATTCACAGGCACATGAGAATCATTTGAATTCGATTCGATGGTCACTTTCTTTGAAGATCTTGCAGGTGAAAACCTACATGGTGATCCTTTATCTAGAGGGATTTTATCAATAAACTTTGGTTCATTAATTGAATTAATGAACTAGCTTTCAATCACTATCTTGTCTGAGTTAGGGTTTGCATTTAAAAGAGTGTTGGTTGTAGGGTCATCCTGGGTGAAGCTATTTCTCATCAGAAAGGTCTCCCAACTATCACCTATGTTCGACAGATGATACACCAAATTTTTTTTAACAAGTCCATGGTGGAATAGGCTCGAATTGATACCCTGTCATTTGTAACGCTTGAACATCTTGTAGAGACTCATCAGTAGGTAAAAGGGCATATATAACTCGAAACCTATAAAATTCATAAGCAAATGGATATGGTATAGAAAAACCAGACCATATCGACCTTCGAGCATAACAAATTTCTTCAGATTAACAGTAAACTATGCCATCTAGGTTTTAATAGAGCGACAGGAATACCTTTTATACAACAAGTGGTTTTACGGGAGGTCATAAACAAAATCCATGGGAACTCTTTTATTCTGGCGTTTTTAAACCACATCTCGCCCTTTAATGGGAGCCCTATTTCTTTGATCACGAAATCCTTTATCAATTCTAATTGTATGTCTCCAATATTAGCTCTGAAACTGTCAAAGGTTTGTGCGAAAGCTTCTGCAACCTGGAGATTATAACCCTCGAACTTCTTGAGGAAAATATTCTAGCCACGATCCTTTAAGTCATCAATAGCGTTGTCATGGGATAGTAAGGCCTGGAATCTGTTCAGCTCTATACGAACGATGGGTTCCATGACCACTATAACAAGGATGTAACAGAAATAACTCAGAATAGCTTTAGATTCCCAACGTGCGAGCAAAAAAAACAAGTCTGAATGGAGAGTGGAAGCAAGAAAATAGCAGATCATGGGGGTTACCATAAATCATATTCGAAAATGGTGAGAATGAATACTAGAGGTTTCATTGAATTCCTTACCATCTCTCGTAATGAGTGTCGAAACCTACATAATGAAAAACCCCATGCAGATAATGAATAACTTCATTAATGTTTTGAGGTAGCAAGGTAAGGAAAAAACACAAGTACAACATGTTTGTACTCAATGCAATGAATGCTAATACAACCACTAAACTCATGAGAAGAATATTAACATTTTAACCAAGGTTTGTCATGCATCAAAACAATTCGACAATGAACCAATAGACCATTGAATTCATAACAACCACATTAAACAAAAATTCAATAATGGATTAATCAAACATTTGATAATATTTGAATTTAAATTACATATGGGTGGCTTTTAAAAATATATTGCGACAACACAAAATTATTAAACCAAACCAAGTTTTATGTTTAATTCATGCTTGCAGTCATGAATTAAAAACAAAACAAATGAAAATGCAAACAATAAAGATTAATAAGGTAATATTTAATTAATCATTTCGAAACTCAGAAAAATGCTTACAAATTAGAGGTGATGGCAGCTACAGGAATTGTAATCTGTTTCAGAAGTGTTAAATATCAAAAAATTATGTGTGCCTACCAACAAGTTTCTGGAACTTCTCTCAGTCAGTTCTCTTGCCTCTGCTTGGGCTCTTTCCTTTGTTTCATTCTCTTTGTTTTCTGGCCGCTTCTCCTCTAGTTTCAGTGCTACCTGATAAGCATCTTCCACCATTATCATTTTCATCATACTGATTTCCTTTGAAATTTCATATCTCAGGCCATTAATATACCTGGAAATGTTTTCTTCATCACTCTCCCTATTTCTTGATATGATATTCATCTTGTAAAATTCTTCAGTTTATTATTTCACTGACAAGCCCTTCTGTCTCGAGTTCTTCAATATCCTGAACAGATTGATATGATAGTCCTTGGGTATGAACTTAGATTTTTATTTAGCTACCATATTGTCCCAATTTTTTCATTTTTTTCTTACCTTTGTTCCTTCTATCGACTTGGAATTCATCCCACCATAACGCTGCATGTCCCTTCAGTCTGGTAACAACATGCTTCACCTTCTTTTCATCCTCGATTTCCTCATAATATAAGTACTTGTCTAATTCCCTTTTTTAATTCAAGAGATCCTCAACATCCAATTTTACTTCATACATCAAGACTTCCATTTTTTCTCTTGCTCCCATTTTTACAACCTCTTTCAACAAGCATTCCTCTACAATGTCTCCTTCTACTTCCATTTATTCACTCTCAACTTTTCTAATGTAAGAAACATCAAGTTCTTCTCTACATTGTCTCCATGGCATCCAATATCACATGGAGTTGCCTCATTTCCCGTTACATGGTTGAATTTGCTACAAGTCTCTCTGCACGTCTTCTGGGAAGAATGATTCTAAACCTTCATTCACATAGAGTTTAAATTATTCCTCTAATGCCACTTTTTTTTTTTTTGTAAGTAAGATTTGTATAAAAATCCTTCAAAAAGAAGAAATTACAGTGTCCCAGACTGTAAGAACTAAACTTCCCTGGAAGGAAACCAGTTTAGTCAGTAGGTCAAAATAAATTCCATTGTATTAAGGTGCCAGTATTAAAATTTACATAGACTTAAACATAAAATTTTCAGACCCTTGTGGGAGTCTGAATCGGCCTGTCAGTTAACCCTGACATAAAATATACATACAGAATATGACCAAAGACCCTATGAGGGAAAAGGAAATTCAGAAACATTGCTAAGAAAGGATGAAGACACCTGTGTAGGTCATGTGGTGGGCTTGTAGCATGGCCATTCATCGAGGGAAGTGGTGTTGGTCGTTGGGTCTGCGGCTGGTGTTGCTTCCTCCTCGACCAATGTCCCTCCCTCCTCCATGGGATTGTGCATGGAAACACATGTGTCCTCATCACGTCCCACCCCTATGTCGTCTTTGACTCTAGCCCCTATGTCGTCTTCATCTCCACCCCCTATGGCATCACCGTCTACCACTGTTGAGTGGCATGCTCCCTGCAAAGTTGAGAGAAATTTCAAGAGCATTGATGTATTCCAGTCCAGGATCTCCATCCAGAACTGCAGGTCATCCAGGCCTTGTCATAATTCAAAGACCAGACCTTGAAGAATTGCAAGGATATCTCGCAATTGTGAGCCTAGTACTGAGTCTGCGAAGGAGTGAGGCTCTGGTTGAGGTCCAAGGATATATGGCTTTATTCCATGGTAACTTTGGTTGGCTGTGGTCCCTGGCTAGACTAGTGCACTCGCCAGCGAGTTGGGTGGGACTGTAGGAAGTGGCAGCGATGTGGAAGCCAAATAAAATAAGGGTCTTGGACTGAAACCCAGGAAATTTTCTGAGATGGTGAACCACTCCAGCCGGCTTGCGAAGGGCGAGGAAAAGGGTGGTAGGCTTCTAAGGCTTTGACCAGATTGCAACTGAGAAGAGGGTAAGGAAGGTGAAGAAGGTGATGGGTTGGGACATGGTGGAGGCTAGGGTCGGAGAACCACACGTGACGATTGGGCTTCTAGGTTGAGTCATGCTTGGATTTACCCATTTCTCTTGACATGTGTGAGACACTGAGGGGATTTGAATGTTCCTAAATGAAGCATAGATAGCGTAGGAGCAACCAGGAGGAGTACAAATTGTAGGAGGTCTCGACCATGGGAGAGAACAACTATGAATGCACTTGGTGGAGATCATGGTGTCGAGAATGATGAAAGAGGAAAGTGCGCATGAGTTGAGTAAAGTTTGGTTCATGGATCTGAGCCATCGACCGGACATAAATATTAGGCAAGGCACACTGAGAGTAATGGTGCCTTGGCTAGTGCAAGTATGGATTAAATTCATAAGGGTGGCAGTAGGGTGTGAAAAAATCCGGTCACATGGCCATCGCCATGTTGTCCGCCTCACGTCCTTTTCTGGTGACATTTGGCTCACACTGGCACCTCATTTGGGGATTTTTGATGGATTGAGTCTTATCCTTGCATCGTTGAAGTATGGGGTGCGTTCGGTCGATGGAGGCTTGGAAGAGTAGCTATGATCCTTCCCAGTCCATTCCAATATTGGCCAATTCGTCAGCAATTTGATTCACCTTTCTCCGTACATGAGAGGGGATGAAGGCCTGATTGGGTCGAATAAGCTTTTCAATTGTCCTCAGACCATGAGGAAGTCGCCATCATGGCGATATTCTCTCTGGGTTATCATCATTCAAGATTTTCCGAAAGAGATTGAGAATGATTAGAGAGACTCCTTCCACTATCAACTTGGTGAAATTGTGCTCTATGGCCAATTGCAAGCCTCTGGTGAGCCCCCATAGTTATGCAACGTTGTTTGTGGTGTGGCCTAAGATGCCTGAGGTGATGAGAAGAATGTTTCCCTGGTGGCTTTGGAAGACCACTCCAAAGCCAGCTACCCTAGGGTTTCCTTTGGAGGATCCATAAAAAATGAATTTGATAAAACCATCTGTAGGGGGGGACCAATGAGTAGGGCTATCCCCAATGGATTTTTTCGAGGAGCAGAAAGTGTGCGCTGAATCGGGTTGAATTTCCAATACCTCAAGATGCTTTGTTCCTAAATTGGGCACCATAGGTTGGATTCGGTCCAATGTTGCAGTCTAATTGTTTCTAATGCATTGTGGCAACTTTGATTCCAACAATGTTTCCAGGGGAGCTGGGCGTTCCTGAAGATCCTCCTATTCCTTTCCTTCCATATTTTCCAGAGGATAAAACCTGGGAGAAATTTCCATATACGGTTGAGAATGGGTGAATGGAAAGCCACTTCTCTCCATTCTTTAATGGTGGTGTTGATGCTATCCCTCTTACAATATGAGGTGTGCATGATTGATGCACATTGATCCTAAACTTGGGTGGTGAAGGGGCAGATGTTAAGGGGATGATTTATTTTTTCTGCCTCCTCCCTACACAGAGGGAAAATGGATGGTCCATTGAACCCTGTTTTGGTAAGGTTGTCCTAGGTAAGAATGGTTTCATGTGTGACCAACCAAAGGAAGATGTTGATTTTTGGCCAGTGCTTTAGTGAGCAGATTTTGTTCTAAGATTTCCTCGAGGGGAAGAGAACGGAATAAGTCTTGACAACATGGAATTCTTGGATGTTGAAGGTGCCCCTTGGGGAATGTCCTTGCCTGGCATGATGGGGATTTTCCACACATTGATCAGGTTGTACCAAGGATGGATATCCACCTATGTATCGATATGTAGGTCCTCTCCCATAGATTTCTAGCATATCCATGTGGTTTCCACTAGATTGTCCGTCTAGTAGTCTGCCACTTTTTTCAATATCGCCTGAGTAGTTGGGGTGATGAAGGTGTCAACCCAGGCCTCTTGCACCAAAATAGGTAACTATTGCCATGAATCCTTCCAAGAGAAGGTTGTTTGACCATTTTGGATTTCCCAAAAGGCGTGATTGATTACAAGGTGTCATTCTTCTTGGTTTTCGTCCAGATTAGGGAGCTTAGGGTGTCTCCATTCCATCTGATGAGGTTTAATTCCATCATATTAGGAGTGTAATTTCTTCTCCAAATCTTGGCCGAGAGGTCTTGAGGCCTTTTCAGCCATCTCTACCAGATCTTAGCACTCAAAATTTTGTTCATGGTTGAGGGGTCCCTTATTCCCAGACCCCCTTGAGCCTTGGGTCTGTAAAGCTTATCCCAACTGATCAACGCC
Organism: Picea mariana; assembly: GCA_032191745.1. Taxonomy (NCBI): domain Eukaryota; kingdom Viridiplantae; phylum Streptophyta; class Pinopsida; order Pinales; family Pinaceae; genus Picea; species Picea mariana. The sequence goes on along the minus strand of JASDQU010195984.1, from coordinate 2,287 downwards.
AACGTTTTCCCTGTTTTGAGCCCTTTCCAAAGAAATTTTCTTTGCAAGTTTTTGATGGCACTGAGGATGAAATTTGGGGTGGTTAGGGATGAGAAGGTATAGACAGGAAAGGCTTGCAACATAGACTTAAGGAGTATGAGCCGATTGGCGATATTGAGAGAACGGTAGGTCCAAGAGGAGAGTCTTTTCATGAAGGGCTTGAGTATTTTTTCCCACAAACTGTTTCGTAGAGTGTTATATAATAGGGGGATTCCTAGGTACTTGGACGAAATGGAGTTGCAGGTGAAACCCAATATTTCTGAGATGTGGCGTTGAATTGAAACCAATGTGTTGAAAAAAAAGATCTAGGACTTGTCCTTGTTAATATCCAATCCTGAAGCATCACAGAAAGTTTGTAAGATGGAAAGGAAGGTGTGGGCCTCCATGACTATGGGGGATCCCATCATTAGAGTGTTGTGGACAAATTTGTTGTGAGAGACCGGAGGATGGATGCCATGCAATGAAAGTCCTTCCAGAGAATTGTTTTCTATAGCAGCTTAGATAGATAGACTGAGACCTTCTGCCATGATAATGAAAAGAAACAGGGATAAAGGATATCCTTTCCTGATTCCTCTGGTGGGGGAGAAAGGATGAGAAGGGACTCTGCTGATGAGGATTGAGAAGAAGGAAGAAGAGGTGAGATTCATGATCCAATCTACCCAAGACGGGTCAAAATCAAAGGCTAGGAGCATCGAGCACATACAGTCCCAACTTATCTTGTCAAAATCTTTAGAGAGATTAAGTTTTAAGAGCATACCTGGAGTATGGGTCTTATGCAAGGATTCAATCACTTCATGCACTAAGATGACGTTGTCCGGGATTTTTTTTCCTTCCACGTACCCTAATTTCTCTGGAGAAATGATGATGGGGAGGATAGGCTTGAGTATTCTTTCTATAACCTTAGTTAAAATATTGTAGATGACATTACAAAGAGCGATTGGTCTGAATTGATTGGGATGGCTATTGAGCTCTTCTTTTGGGGTCAGGGTGAGGAACGTTGCATTAAGAGAGGGGAGGACCTGACCTGAGAGTCTGGAGTCTTCGATGATCTCCCAAACATCCTATCTAATCATTTTCCAGCAATGGTGGAAGAAGTCGGTGGTGAATCCATCTAGTCCCGGGGCTTTACCTTTGGGGGTGTCCTGGAGCACCTGATCTACTTCCTCGAGCATGATGGGTCATAGCAGTGCGACATTCTTCTCTTCCATGATTAAAGTAGGTATGTGATACATGACCATGGTGATGGCTTGAGATCTATATTTCTTAGGTTCCGTCAAGAGGTTTTGGTAGTAGGCGACCAACTCCTCCTCCAAATCCTCATGGGAGTGGATGATTTACCCATTGTCTGAGATTAACTGAGTGATGTGATTGGTATGTCTTCTTTGAATGGTGGACCTATGGAAGAACTTGGTGTTTCTTTCTCCCTCCTTGAGCCATTGGATGTGTGACTTTTGATTTCACAAGATCTCTTCTTGGGCTTTTCTTTCCTCGAGATTTTGGATTATTGTTGCCTCCTGAGCTTTGAGGTCATCATATATCCCCTCCTCACAGATTTTACTTTGTACGATGCCCATTTGGTCTATTAGTTTCTTTTGGGATTTGAATATGTTGTCAAAGGTGTGTTTGTTCCATGTCTTGAGCCTCTACTTGAAGTTTGTGAGTTTCTGCTGGAATCTATACATCTTGGAGCCGTAATGTACCACTGCCTCCCTCCACCAGGTGTGGACTTTTTATTGAAAGTTTGGGTGACTAAGCCAGAACTATTCTAGCCTAAAGGGTTTTCATCCTGGGGTGGTAGGAATGTCCAGCCACAGTTGGATAGGCTAGTGGTCTGACCCATGGATATTGAGAATGCACGTTTCCAAAGATGTGCCTTCTAGCATGAGGGAGTCCAAGAGAAGAAATCGGTCCAACCTACAAGCTATTTGATGGGATCTGGTTCTTCGATTTGTCTAGGTGAAGAGGCCATTTGAGGTTTCTATTTTGATGAGGCTTAAGTTGTTTATAAGGTTTTGAAAATCCCTGGACTCTACTTCAATTCGACATGTTACCTCTCTCTTCTCGTCCAGATTGCGGATCATGTTGAAATCTCCTCCTAAGATCCATCTATTCCCCTTGGTTAGGGTAGCCAGGTACTCCAAATTCCTTAGGAAGGCTTGCTTATCCCTCGATATGGCTAGTCCATAAATGTTTGTTAGGTAGTGGGGTTTTTTGGATCTAATGAGTCGGTAGGCTACTGAGATGGGCC
>JASDQU010195982.1:5666-19640 GCA_032191745.1 Picea mariana | reverse complement strand
AAACTCCTCGCTTTCCACCATTGGATCCAACCCCTTTGGGCATTGATCATGCATGTTACCACAACAAGCAAGGCCTATTTTATGAAGCATTATGCATGTTTTCTAGATATTTCCTGCTAAGATATATAAGATGCTTTCCACTTAGCTTCCATAAACAAACCAATAGTATTGATGTAATACAGAAAACATGGTAATTGATTTGTTTCAAAATAATTTTATGTTAGTAGGTACAAAAAAATATTCCACATTTACATAGTTGTTCAAAATTTCATTGCTTGCAAAAAACACAATGAAATCATCCAAACCTAGATAACAAGATGATTGAAAGCGTTGACCATGAAAACAAAATGTTCAAAACAATAATATAAACCAACCACAGTTCTATGGCTAACAATCATCTTTCACCATCCAACTACAATTGATAGTTGGTTTCCTTCATGCACATTTCACTATCTTGAATACTTAAAATGGGACATTTCCTTCAATGTTTTTTATTTCTCTTGTACTCAATAGTCTCTATATTTGCAAAATATTCACGTGGTACAACGCCATTAAAACCCTCTATCAAAATCACTATGTTTTAAAAAACGAAAAGCTTCATTCCATCTAGAAAGAGTCAATGAAAGAATTGCCCGAGCTACAACATTAAACTCGATAAGAAATTCATCGAAAAACTAGCAAAACCTTGAAACAAAATATACCTTTACCTTGTAGAGTCTTTTTTGCATCCAAAAATATCACCACTTCACAATTATTGCACATCCGTATCAAATTCAAAATATAACAAAATCAGAGAAAATATATTGTATGATATCATGGTCATTGACCAAGACTAACATGACAATTCAACTTTCGCACTTTGCCATGTTAGAATAATGGTAAACAAATTTTCATTTAGTGGTCTATGATTTCAGAATTCAAGGTTGGGTTCAATAAATTCTAGGGTTGCCAACATGACATGTTTATATATATGCCTCTGGATGATAGACATGTAAATGATAAGATTCATAAAGGGGGAAACTATGAATAATTTGGATTATAACATATTTTTAAAACATTAAAAATATAAAATTTCAAGACTAAATCATTTTAAAAACTAAAAAATAAATCATCTCCTTTCTTCTTTCCTCATCATTGTCCATTCCTATCTCTTCCACACATGTGTTTAATATGTGCAAATAATTGGAGGCTAACATAAATAACTATTTGAGTATGCCTCCCCATACTAAGTATTGATAGCTAGATAATGGAGAAAATGACATTTTTTTTATTTTTCCTACCGCATATTGCTACCATCCCCTATTTATAATGCAAACATTCCTATTAAAACAGTGTAAGGGAACTCCATGTTTTCATAGCTAAAGTCTTCTCATTTTAGTAAGGGAACTCCATGTTTTCATAGCTAAAGTCTTCTCATTTTATGCTAATTCTTATGTGTTAATTTTTTCTACTGCATATTGCTACTATCCCCTATGTATTAACAATTAAATCAAGAGAACTCCATGTTTCTCTTGAATAAGGCTCTCGTTTTCTACTAATTCTTAAGTATATTTGTCCCCTGGCTCGAAACATGATGGCATAAAAAATTGTTGACAAGTAAAACAAAAAATTCATGGACAAAATATGTAGTTATCAACTTGGTGACATTATATGGTCTCCATCTCATTCCACTTTCCTATATTAGTCTTTATTTTTCATGTCTCTTTACCCACTGGTCACCCATGGATTATATTTAGATAATGTTTTATTTCTTGTATGTATCATTATTAGTTTTATATACAATTAAATAGATTATTTCAAAATATACTTTGTAGGAACTAACAAAAATCTAACCCTGCTTCTTCTGTACTTCAACCTTCCAGAGCTAACAATCTATAGACACCTATCCTACTCAATCAATGGTCTTGCTTCCACTTCGGATGTTTAACCATTCAACCCAAATCAACGGTCCTCCAACCCTCTTCTCAATCGACGATCGAGATCTCCTTCAGGTTTCAGACTTCTGAGATCTCAAATATCAAACCTTCTCCCCAATGACTTTCATTTGAAGGCTACAATCCTCTGACGCGTGTCCTCATGATCTGACAATCGAGGATTACTTCAGGTCTTCACCCAGAGCTCACAGATTTGCGCCACGTGTCCTCCGAATCCAACGGCTAGGAATCACTTCGAGTGAAGTTCATCCATTCTCGCCATGTCTCCCTTAGATCTGTCGGTCCAAGTTCACTTCGGGTCTTCGGGCCTTCAGAGTTCGGCAATCTCAGTTCTCAAACTGAAACCCCACTACAATATTCTCAGAGCTCTCGATCTGTTGACAAGTGTCCCCTTGCCAATTGACGACTCACGACTCTTCGACTCTTTGGGCTTTAGGTGTTTCAACACTTTGACCTTCACCTTCCTCTGGATCTTCCAACCTGTCGACACGTGTCCTCCTGGATCCAACGGTCCAGATTTTATATGGCCCTTCGGCTCTCCACGCTTCGGGAATCTCAAGTTTCAAACTTACCTCCTCCCAGACTCATGGTATTTGATGGCTCAGATCCACTCTGGCAATCCAACACTTGAAGTTTACCCCAAACAATTTGACGGCTCAGATCTGTTCCTACGATCGGACGACTAGGATTCAACTTCGGTTTTCTGGCTCTTCGAGCTTCGAAAACTTCGAGTCTCAAACCTTGCCAGGTTCTCTCTGTTGTGCGTGTGAATGTTAAGACTCGCGCACCTTCCTCAAATCCAACGGTTGTTGATCCTTTTCACTATGATCCAACGACCACTGTCACTCCTCCTTCTGAGCTTCTGATTTCTCCCGCTTGGAAGATTTATCAGTCTTCAAAGTTTTCAAACCTTTGCTCCTCCTATGAGTCCTACTCTTAGATCTCGTCAACACTTATGATAAGTGTTATCCCTTCTGAGCTTACGAACTTGAAACAAGCTCGCCTCTTGGACCCCATCTGCACTTTTAAGGAGCACTTATCTCTTCTGGTCTTGGTTCTTCGGGGATCTCAAGTTCCCACATACTCCTTGTGTTAATATGCTCATGTCAGATTGACGGTCCATGACCTTCATTGATCCAATGCTCTAGATCACATTGCAACTTTGGGTTTCATAAGTTTAGTCACGCCAACGTGCGATTCTCCCGATGTGCAGACTCTGATCTCGCCAATCCGACGGTCAAGGAGGGTCCCGATAAATCCTTGGATCTACGGTCTAGGTTTCATCGCTACTTCGAGTTTCGGGGGGTTTGGTCACACCAATGCGCGATTCTCCCATCACACGAACTCCAAACTCATAGATTCGACGGTCAAGGTGGGTCTCGATAGATCCTTAGATCTATGGTCCAGATCACATCGCGACTTCGGGTTTCTGATTTCAGAGAATCCATTTCCTTCATGATGATTACCAACATTCATCGAACTTGCGAAGACTGAAGGAATCGAGGCGTTAACGTCTGCGCTCCTTCTTCAAATCTAATGGTCTTGATAGACCTGAGATTCTCTCAAACAGATCTCGTTCGTTCATCTTCCAATCGAAAGGATATTCCCTTTCGATACTTGAATCTCGCTATCCTTTCTGAGCTTCGTCATTTATGAAGGACCTAAGAGCGTTATGCTCTTTCTACTGGACTTAACACTTAGAAGAATTTCTATGTACCCCTTGTGCTCATTTGTCAAGTCTAGAACTTAAGTGGTTCTCGGTTTCTACTTGCCTCGCAGAGAGCTTGTGCATATCTGCACTACCTCTCCTGAGCGTAACAAACTTTGTCCTTCAAGGGACTCAGAACGACTAGGAGGGTCGACATGCATTCATGAAATTGTGTCCAAGGTCAATGAACATACAGTTCATGACTCTAGCTTAAGCCACCACAGGACGTAAGCATTTACGAGTATAAAACATGTCCTATCCATATGATTTCCTACTTGCCTAATTTCACATTCAAGCAAATACAAAAGAAGGAAATACAGTATAAATCATTAAGCAAACATAACCATCCCTGCAACATTCATAGGATATCCACATTTAACTCACAGTACCACTTAAATACACAAGATATGTGATTACTTATCTATTACAAGTGGTAGCCAACTAATTTACTATGGGTGTTCGTCCTTCCACCCTACCATAGGCTCAGAGGAACTCATTCTTAGCACTCTGGCCACCCCCGTGCTAAGCCATGATATCACCAGGGAACTCTCGCAGTTCTCAAGGATTATTTCTCTATTCAGCTTCTTCTCGGGTTATGTTCTCTGCAACTTTCAGAGATTTCTATCTGTTATGGCCCCGACGAGGTTTATCAGATGCTCACTCAACATCAAGCTCGCGACCTTCTATTCATTATCCCCTGGAGAGCTCTACGCATCTCCCATACGAGCTTGCGCTCTCGTCTCGTGTCTCCTCTTTGGTTGCTCGTGCGTATCTATCTTACCTTCCTTCTTTTGGATGGTTCCCGACCCATCACATTCCTTCTGTTAGAAGGAAGCTCGGGTTTGCAGGTCTCTGTGGTACTTCAGAATGACATTTTGCAGCTAGACCATGCTCCCATTCATGGGGGTGGTTGATAATTCAACCACTGGTCCTTTCTTCATTATCTGATTTCTCTCCTTGGGATCCAAAGGAGGTTTATCATCCTCATCAAGGTAAATTTGGGGTTATTTGATATAATGAACCCTCTTGTATAGTTTTCACATTCTTCCTCTAGTGATATCATGGCCAATACTTTCAAGGCTTCACCCCCACAGTCAGTTATTGGCAACTCAAACAATAATACATTTACATTGTCCACATGCATTAGCATTGTAATTCCTATTTTATGATTAATTACAAACTGGGGGATACAAGGATATTACAATTCCCTCCACCTTAAAGGAACACCGTCCTCATTGTTCTTCCTAAAAAACACCTGTCATGCCTTTCTCATTCAACTGTTTCAGAAATCTTGATCTTTCTCTCTCGGTCAGGTCCTTTTTTAGACCCTTAATCTTTGTCACCTGCTTTCAGTAATTCTTGGACAATCAAGCATGTTAATCATAGTCTTATGTGAAAGCATTGCATAAAAATTTCTAGGAATTTTTTTATAATCTTAGCAAAATAATTATTTGCGCAGTTTGTGGATTTGTATCCACGTGGTTTTTTTTTTAATCCAAGCTCATTGTTTTTCCTTGACATACCCATTGGGTGCATGATCTCAATCAATAGTTTACAATAAATATCAAGGTTTCATCTTCCTTGCAATCACTCACCCTCCAGGCCCAGGCTCAGGCATCCCCTTCTTTGTTATACAGTCCCTTGGGCGATCCATCTTGCCTTGCCAAGGTTTTCTCGCACAGGAAGAACTACCCATCGTGTGCATGATCCCAATAGTTTACAAGAAATATTAATGTCTCCTCTTCCTTGTGGTCACTCACCCTCCAGGCGTAGGCTCATGCATCCCCTTTATTTCTATACAGTCCCTCGGGTGATCCATCTTGCCCTGCCAAGATTTTCTCGCACAAAAAGAATTCTAGAGACTCTATCAAGTCTTACAGTCGAGGCATCCCTCAGACTTGCTCCGTCGGGGTGTCCCTACGGCTTGTGTTACCTCAACTCAATATATTCTAGTCGATCATGGCTTACCATGGGGTTCTCATGGCTCAACAGTAGCCGTTTTTCATGCTTTTACATCTTGATAGCCTTCCAGCTCAGCTAAAGTTAGGGATGAAGGTTACTCTCCTTCTCCTGACTCAATCATAGATAGGGACGAAGGTTAATCTCCTTCTCCTGAGTCAGTATTTATTTCATGCAATTGGATTATACTCTTTCTCACCCGTATCATAGACATATAAAAATTCACGAGACATCATCATAAATTTTAAATTCAAAATTTTCTTGTAAATCTGTGATCCACAGATATCCAAATTCCACATTTTGTTTCCATATTTGTTTCGCACAGGAAACAGATTCATAATTATGGGACTTTCCTTCCCATAACGGTTTGGCTCAACATGCAATTGGTCTTGCTTATGGCTTACAATGCTGCCACAGTCAAGACTCCTTTGCTTCCTGCACTTTCAACTTCAATTAGCCAAACAAATTGTTAGTTTCCATGCATATACATTTTATTGCACCTTTATAACGTCATCACAAACAATTTCAGAATTGTGCATACTAACGATCAAATTCACTTTAAAAAAAAGGAAATACCATTCCTTGCAGTTGGCTCAGTAGGCGATTGGTCTTCCTTATGGGCTTACAATACTGCCATATCCAAGACCCATTTTCTCCTGCAATTTTAACATTCCTCATCCAAACAAATTGTTAGTTTCTCATGCATCCATGCATATATAGCTATATTCAAAACCATGCATACTAACAATTCATCTCATTTGTATAAACATGAAAAGGGAATCACACTCCTTTCCTGTGCCTTATTTCAACATACCAAACCTTTCGAAGCGTAATTCAACATTTTAAAGGATTTAACAAATGTGCCAGTATTCACGACCACATTCATACCCAATGCACTCTTTCATTGATTTCAAGTTTGTCACACTTTATGACAGGTTCTTGGACATGGCATGTTGGAATTTATCCAACCTCTTCACCACATGACTTATTCATTTTCATTCACTGTTACAATAGGACCATGCTTCTTGCTATAGGCCAATCACGATTCCAAATCAGTACACATGAAACTCAAAAGTTTCACATGAATGCCTTTAAGCATTCTTCCTTCATTAATAAATAGGGTGTCGACACTTATGGCCACCCAATTTGTTTTCCTTCCATGCTTACATAATGTAAGTAAAACATTGGAAGGTCCTCCTTCCTTACTGAAAATTCCATTGTCTCTCCTTTATGCAAACATGCATTTTCTTGAAGCAATTCCATGCAACGTGCTATCTATGAGCACTTTTGTTTCCATTCGTTCCTTGATTGATCCATGTGTTCATGACATATCAGTTCATGAATTCTTTCGAGGATTACAATCAGTCTTTACTACCAAAGGTTCACACCTCCATCATTCAGGTTCTCCTTCCTGAATAATACCCTACTTGGGTATCCAAGGCATACAACTGCCTTTCAACGTTTCATACATAACATTAAGACCGTAAAACATTTCAGAAGGGATTCTTACCCAATCCCTTCATACCTTGTGCCACATAGGCATGAACATTTTTATATCGGTTATGGCTGCTAGCACCCCCTCTAATATTACCCCATCAGTGGTGCTCCATGGGGAATTTTAATGTCCCTTCAACAATCTTTCAACAAGAACCTTCTCATAGTCATCCTCTTATTTAGGTTGTTTGTTATTGACAACTGTCTTTCTCAACAGTTCCAATCTTATTTCTTTCTACACATGACATACATCATAAGCACATTAGTCGTCATGTAAATCAAAATGCAAGTACAATATCATTTAAGTTAATAAAATATTTTCAGACGTGTAGTAGCATATATGTATGCACTTCATCACATTATCATTAATGTTTTCATGAGTGCAACACAACAATTCTCAATCGTTTTTATAGAAATACAACCATCATCACTATGGTGTCAAAACATTTACTTTCATCAACGTACTAGCTTTCTCATCCCAGAGAAAAACATAATACACAACCAGAAAAGAATTGAGGGCTCTCCCCTTCTTTAAATTCTTTCTACATTGCCTGGGACTTTTTAGTCCAACTGAGTTATTTCTAAGGCCTCACTGTATTTTCTCTGCCTTTTCAATTCTACTCCCTGTTGGGATCTTCTCGCTCCTTTCCTTGAGCTGCCTTGGTTAGGCCTCACCCTAACCCTTTTTGGAATACAACAACATGCTTTAATAGAAAACTTTTTGTTCATAATGGATCATGAACCTGTGCATCCAGTACATTACCATTCGGTTATCAGAATGGTCAATATTCATTTATTAGTCTTCTACTCATTACATGATGTTTTTCAAAATGTAACTTAGGATTTCGGTATATATATATATATATATATATATGTATTCATATAAACTTGTGGCTTACTGCTTAATTCTCAGTAGTCATTAAGGTTGTGACTTTGTTTTCATAATAGAGTCTTCACACAATTCCTCCACAGGGAATTCCTTCAGCATGCAACTTCCTTATTACATATCCATCACTATCGGTGCTAGACTCAAGCTTGAGTTAGCTTTTATCTGTTTACCAAATATTCCTTAAGGAATATAAACATGCATATTTTTCATGTACCTAATTACGTATCCATACGTATTCTGGTTTTTGTTAACTTACATCCATGATGTATTTAAACATATTCATAATCCTAAGCCTGCACGTAGCTGTCATAGGTATATTTCACATCCCACATACATCTTTACTTTTAAGATCGGTCAACCCAGGATTGTTCACAATCCTTCTCATGTGATTTCCAAAAGCATAATCATTTGCCTCTTATTATGAAAACATAGCATCTTTTCTCATTTACCCTTTTATCTAATCATATTAGTAGTCCCTGGGGAAATGGAATACATTCCCCTCAAGATATTACTTGGAACAAAACTTTTATGACTCTTCAGAATGGAGTCAACCATTCATCCATAGTATTCGTTTAATATGGACAAGAGCAATTCTTGCTTTATATTTCCCTCATCAGGGCAACCATATGGTGCCACTGCCTACAACTATACTCTTTCAACATACACGTGTATCACTTGCACATTTAATATCACTCATACCTAACTGGTGTCGATATCAAGCTTCATATTAAGAAGCTTCACAATGCATTAAACCCATTCACTCAAGCATAATTAAACACAACTAAGTATTCATCATGCTAGCTTATTGCTTACACCTTTTCCATGTCATTCACACACATGGACATATCAGGCTTCTATATCCTTTTTCCAAGGATCTTCCAAGCATCCTTATGATCAAGTATACACATTCTTGTATATATCCTTTTTCCAAGGATCTTCCAAGCACCTTTTTACCTAATGCATTCACTTGATAGTTTAATTTCATCATTAGTGTCCTTTAGTTTGAGATTTCAGTCACTTACAAGACTAATCTCACAGTCATATCTCGTGTTGATGTTTCCTTCTCTCATGGCTATAACCAACTAAGGTCACTTTCTTCTTTATGCGACAAAGTCTTAGCAAGAAAACCTCCTTGCCTCAGCGTCCATAGGGTCTTACCCATCTCACTTTTCTCTGGTCATGAGGAGTTATATACCCCGATTTTAATATAAAGAAGTAACTATAACTGCCAAGGATCCTACCTGATCCTATCAGATTCCTTTAAGTCCAGAAAGGTATTAACCATTATACAATCCACCATCATCAGTGCTTGAAGTTCCAACTGCCCATGATTAGAAGCAGTGTTACGAACACCAGGTCATACGTCCTTCGAGCTTCAACTGCCCTTGACAGAACCCTACCACCTTCAACTATCCACATTCAAGTCTTATTATAAATATTAATTAGCATATCCCTACTCTGGTAAGAGTAGTCATCACTTTGACAAGGGCTAAAGAAATTCTTCTGCTAAAATTCAACAAGAATTCCCAAAATCACAGGTTCAATCTGTAGTGCTTCTCCTCAAGGAGTAAATGTTGACAACAATATCTCCTTACGCGACTCATACATGAGCCTAAGCAGGCCAAGTGTTGTAACCATGCTTTGATACCAATTTGTAACACACCCACGATGGGGCAAAAAATAAAAATAAAAAAATCGTCCTCCTTACAGGAACAAATCCTCTTTCTTTCTATGGGTTCTTATTTGGAAAGTCTGGGACTTAGCTTAAGCCTCCAGTCAAGATTCTCTGATTCTAAATCCAACGAGACTTTGAGACCATGATAGTCTCACCTCTAAATCAGACACATGCCCTTTCGACCTCTAGTAAAAGTCTTATGATACTCGTGACCTTCTCCTTCACGCTTCAACGAAGTCTCAGAGTTGGCGTTAACCCCTTTTCTCTTGGCCTCTCCTTAGATGTGACCTTGGCAATGACCACACGATTGCGAGCGTGGCCACAAGCGGTTTGGATTCAAACTTCTTTTGGGCCCACAATCCTCCTCAAGTCTCCACGTGTCCTCCTTACGAAACCACGGTTTGGATTGCGTCCCACCCTCGATATTTTAAACTTCATGCAATTTCTGTCCTCGGAGTGCTACAGGATCATCAATCTCACGATCTTGACAATACTGCCTGAATTGACGGTTCAGATATGTGCCTCTCAAATCTACGAACCAGCTCTGTCCCTCTTATATCAATGACTCTGATCTCTTCTCAATTCCAGACTTCAGGGTTTTGAAATCTCAAAACCTGCTTCTTACGTACTTCAACCTTCTGGAGCTAATGATCTGCAGATACCTGTCATGCTCAATCAACGGTCTTGCTTCCACTTCGATTGTTTGACCATTCAACCCAAATCAACGGTCCTCCAACCCTCTTCTCAATCGTCGATCGAGATCTCCTTCGGGTTTCAGACTTCTGAGATCTCAAATCTCAAACCTTTTCTGCAATGAATTTCATCCGAATGATACAATCCTCTGACGCATGTCCTCCTAATTTGATGATTGAGGATTACTTAGGGTCTTCACTTGGAGCTCACAGATTTGTGCCACGTGTCCTCTGAATCCAACGACTAGGAATCACTTCGGGACTTTACCCGGAGTTCATCGATTCTCTCCACGTCTCCCTTAGATCTGTCGGTCCAGGTTCACTTTGGGTCTTCGGGCCTTCGGGGCTCGTCAATATCAGTTCTCAAACTGAAACCCCACTACAATCTTCTTGGATCTCTCGATCTGTTGAAAAGTGTCACCTTGTGAATCGACGACTCGTGGATCTTCGGCTCTTCGGGCTTAGGGTGTTTCAACACTTCGACCTTTGCCTTCTTCTGGATCTTCCGACCTGTCAACACGTGTCCTCCTGGATCCAACGGTCCAAATTTTCTCTGGCCCTTCGGCTCTCCACGCTTCGGGAATATCAAGTTTCAAACTTGGCTCCTCCCGGACTCACGGTATCTGACGACTCAGATCCACTCTGGCGATCTGACTCTTGAAGTTTACCCTGAACAATCTGATGACTCAGATTTATCCCTACGATCGGATGACTGAGATTCAACTTTGGGTTTTTGGCTCTTCGGGCTTCAGAAACTTCGAGTCTCAAACCTTGACATGCTCTCTCTCCTGTGCGTGTGAACGTTAAGACTTGCACACATTCCTCAGATTTGACGGTTGTCGATCCTTTTCACTGTGATCCAACGAACACTGTCGCTCCTCCTTCTAAGCTTCTGATTTCTCCCGCTTGGAAGATTTATCAATCTTCAAAGGTTTCAAACCTTTTCTCCTCCTACGAGTCCTACTCTTGGATCTTGCCAACACTTATGATAAGTGGTATCCCTTATGAGCTTACGAACTTGAAACAAGCTCGCCTCTTGGACCTCATATGCACTTCTAAGGAGTGCTTATCTCTTCTGAGCTTGGTTCTTAGGGGATCTCAAGTTCCCACATACTCCTTGCATTAATCTGCTCACGTCAGATCGATGGTCCACGACCTTCCTTGATCCAACGGTCCAAATCACATCGCAACTTCATGTTTCAGAAGTTTAGTCACGCCAACGTGCGATTCTCCCGATGTGCAGACTTCGATCTCGCCAATCCGACAAATAAGGAGGGTCTCGATAGATCCTTGGATCTACGGTCCAGGTTTCATCGCTACTTCGGGTTTCGGGGGGTTTGGTCACACCAACGCGCGAACTCCGAACTCAAAGATTTGATGGTCAAGGTGGGTCCCGATAGATCCTTAGATCTACGGTCTAGATTGCATCGCGACTTCAAGTTTCGGATTTTAGAGAATCTGTTCCCTTCACGATGATTACCAACATTCTTCAAACTTGCGAAGAATGAAGGAATCAAGGTGTTAACGTCTGCTCTCTTTCTTCAAATCTAGCGGTCTTGATAGACCTTAGATTCTCCCGAATGGATCTCGTTCGTTCATCTTCCAATAGAAAAGATATTCCCTTCCGATACTTGAATCTCGCTATCCTTCCTGAGCTTCATCATTTATGAAGGACCTAAGAGCATTACACTCTTTATACTGGACTTAACACTTAGAAGAATTTCTGCGTACCCCTTGCAGTCATTTGTCAAGTCTAGAACTTAAGTGGTTCTCAATTTCTTCTTGCCTTGCAGAGAGCCTGTGCATATCTGCACTACCTCTCCTGAGCGTAACAGACTCCATCCTTCAAGGGACTCATAATGACTAGGAGGGTTGACATGCGTTCATGAAACTGTGTCCAAGGTTGACGGATATACAATTCGTGACTCTAGCTTAAGCCACCATAGGACGCAAGCATTTATGAGTATAAAACATGTCCTATCCATATGATTTCCTACTTGCCTAATTTCACATTCAAGTAGATAAAAAAGAATGAAATATAGTATAAATCATTAGGAAAACATAACCATCCCTGCAACATTCATAGGATATCCACATTTAACTCACAGTACCACTTAAATACACAAGATATGCGATTATTTATCTATTACAGGTGGTAGCCAACTAACTGACTGTGGGTGTTCATCCTTCCACCCTACCATAGGCTCAGAGGCATTCATTCTTAGCACTCTGGCCACCCCTGTGCCAAGCCATGATATCACCAGGGAACTCTCGCAGTTCTTAAGGATTCTTTCTCTGTTCAGCTTCTGCTCGGGTTCTATTCTTTGAAACTTTTAGATATTTCTCTCTGTTATGGCCTTGGAGAGGTTTATCAGATGCTCACTCAACATCAAGCTTGCGGCCTTCTATTCATTATCCCCTGAAGAGCTTCGCGCATCTCCATTACGAGCTTGCGCTCTCGTCTCGTGTCTCCTCTCTATTTGTCCGTGTGTATCTATCTTACCTTCCTTCTTTTGGAAGGTTCCCGACCCATCATGTTCCTTCTGTTAGAAGGAAGTTCAGGTCTACAGGTCTTTGTAGTACTTCGGCATGACATTTTGTTGCTAGACCATGCTCCCATTCATGGGGGTGGTTGATAATTCAACCACTGGTCCTTTCTTCATTAACTGATTTCTCTCCTTGGGATCCGAAGGAGGTTTATCATCCTCATCAAGGGAAATTTGGGGTTATTTGATATAATGAACCCTCTCGTATAGTTTTCACATTCTTCCTCTAGTGATATCATGGCCAGTACTTTCAAGGATTCACCCCCACAGTTAGTTATTGATAAATCAAACAATAATACATTTACATTGTCCACATGACTTAGCATGGTAATTCCTATTTTATGATTAATTACAAATTGGGGGAAACAAGGATATTACACATAAGGAATTCTTTTGAATTATAAACATGTATAAATATCATAAATCCCATGCCAAACCAATGCAGGTTGTAGGAAACATATTTGAAGAATTAAACTAGCATAGATCCATCTTAATTCTGGATATTTTAAACACCAAGAGATTTGCACCTCGATTTATTTTCATCCCTCTCGACACTTAATAGATCCAAATTTAAGATGGATCTATGCTAGTTTTATTCTTCAAATATGTTTCCTACAACCTGCACTAGTTTGACACTTGATTTATGATATTTATACATGTTTATAATTCAAAAGAATTCCTTAACTTGTATATACAAAGGAAATGGAAAGCCAAAGAACAACAGAAGAAAAAGTTTTGTCCATCCTCTAACTTGCTAGATATGTGGAGAGATGAAAAAAATAGTGAAAAGAGAAATGTTTAAAGTCTACAAAATCAGTAGTTGAACCATCTAAAGTAAAGCTAAAGTGTTTCAAAAATGGTATAACACATGTGATGTGTAAACTACATGTAACAACAAGACATCGATTTAAAGTTGGAATGGAAATATTGTTGGTCTTCTGCCAACTATAATATACTTACTCTAATATAATGCATTTGTGTGTCTCCAAAGGCTTCATAAGTTGCTTTAAAAGTGATTTTAAGATTTTGGCTAATGATGCATGGAGTGGAGTGCATTCTTCACGTGCATAAAACATG
>JASDQU010195977.1:891-11896 GCA_032191745.1 Picea mariana | reverse complement strand
TTGTTGATCTTCCACTTTGTGAAATGATCAACCAACACAGTAAGGTTTGGTTCGCGCAGAGCACACTCTAAAAGTTTCCTAAATATCAATCAAGCAGTCGACTAACTAGTGGGAAGGACAGTTACGCCAATTGACACTGGAGAAACTAACTGGTGTAATTGAAACTCGAACATGGAAGCACCCTTTGGGTATACTCTACGAAGTTTGATCCAACATCTTCCCTAGGTACCACGGTATACCCCCGCAGTCACTTGTGTAAGTCTGTAAAATATAGGCAACTAAGTTTCCAGTTCACAGTCAGTCACTAGGCGGGTACAGTCGACAGTAGGGCAGATTGTAATGAGCAGGATAACAAGTCTGAAGCCCTTCAAGGGTGCCTATAGCAATTGGTCTAGAAGACAACTGAGGATCTCNCAATATTGTTCCTGAGAAAGACCCTCAATATACAATCCCCACTACGTTTGGTCTGGCTTTGGAGGGGTTATCTCCTCTACCTTTCCTCACGCGACCTCGTGTTTATCCCGTGTGTTAGAGGGGGGTCCCGGCTAACCATTACGACGTTGGACTTAAGACACTCCCTATATCAGACTCCAATGTTTGTTTTAAATGGCCTTGAAGAGTTTCCTCTTCACACCTATTTCAAGGCCCTAAAATCCTAAACTAGTAGGTGAACTCTACAAACAAAAATTCTAATATATTTTAATTTAAGCATTAATTTTAAGGCTTGATTTACGCAAAGGATGTGGTTGTGCAACTAATGGTGTTTCGAAGAGAAGAAAAAAGGAAGAGAATTTTAGAGAATTTGAAAGCAAAAAGATACTTCGAAATCAAAGCAAAGCTTGTAAAACTCTTTGTAACATTCAACTTTTCAAATTAACATTTCAAGATCTTATAAATGAAAGTTTCCTAAAAAGTGCTTTCGTTTAACTAAGCAAAACTACTTATATTTCAGGAAAGCAAGAAAGAACTTTGAAATTGAGACTCTTTTCTTCTGCAAACAAACAACCTAGGCTACTTTACCAAACTAAATGCAAGAAAATAAATTCTTTTTTTATTTTTTGGACTACTTTAAAAAGAAAAACTAAATTAAAAATATTTTTTGTTTTTCAAAGAAAGAAACAGGAAAAAAGAGAAAACAAAATCCAAGATTGACAGAGACCCTAAGACAAATGTGTAAACGTAGGGATTCAAAAAGAAACCAAAGGAGAATCTAAAACTTGAAAGTTCACTCTAAACCTCTAGGGAAAACAAAATAAATACAAGAAAACAAGTTAAATGAATCTTTAACCTAAGCTAAGGAAAAAAACAAAGACTCTGGAAGGTCCAAGAAAGCCCTAAGAAGCCTATACTTCTATCAGGAAAGAGAAGGACCTCCTTTTTTTTTAAAACACTTTCTTAACACAGAGACATGGGTTGTGCACTAATAGCCTACATATGTACACGAGATGTCTACTGTGCAGAGGGCGTATGTACATGGGCTGAGCCAAAGCAAAGCACGTACACCTCTAGGATTTCTCAAAAAGAAAAATACTAGGCAGACTAACTGGGTAGGGAAAAACTGGTAGGAACCTTGTAGGTGACCAGAGACCCTTAAAATACTTAGTGAACTTGATAAAAACTCAAAAGGAAATAAAGAATCCAATAAAAACCCAAAAACCTCCCTCGAAAACCCTAGAGAAACTCCCTAGTGGAGTCACCAATTCTGCTAGCGGGGAAATCCCCCTATAACTATACAAGGGTTCTAAGTATAGACAAAGCTATGAACTCCCTTAAAAGACAATCTAATTCCTAAACTAGCCCAAACACACCAAAAATATGAACATAAAGAAATAGAAAGGTGGATCAGAAGCAGTACCTTTAGTCCAACGTTCAATGTAGACCACCTCCAACTTTGTAGGTTCCCAGGCTGCAAGTCTCCTCCCAAAGATGACCTGCAAGAGTACTTAGGCAAACAACGCTACAAACATTTTATTTCTACTCTTCAATTAGGGTTAGATATAAATCATTATGCATAAATCAAATGAAATACATAAATACATTATTTGGGATGGGAAAAAGATTCTTTTATTCAATATTCAAAGATTGGAAATTACAAGCTTTGTAGGCTGACGCTCCTGCGAACCTGGTCCAGGATCCTCTTGATGTTTATCCAAGTGAACTTATCCCAATTCTTTGTCTCACAATCAGTGGATCACTTCAAGGGAAGGGAAGGGATTGTATAGGAGGAAAAGATAAATAGGGAATGTTGAGACAAGAACTCAGAAGGGTTGAAAATACTTGGGCAAGGAGGGAAAAGGGATTTGGGCAGAGTTTCACTGTCCCAATGCTTGATGTTGGAATGAGAACCGAAGACCTCCTTTTATATGACAAAAGGATAGTTATTCGGTTTGGGGACGAGATATAGCAGGTGAAATGGTTGAGAAACCTCCAATAGCCCGTTAATTTCGTCGAATTCCTTGCAACTTCTTATTTTTTTCAACTTTTGGAGGTAAACGTGGGTTGTTTAGTATGCAACTAGCGTATGTACACAGGCTATCTATCATGCAACAAGTGTATGTATGCGGGCAGTAGTGCAGCAGGGCACATACATGCTCCACAAAATGGATTTTTAAATAGATTTTCTCAGTAGTGATTTGGAAAATTGTGCAAGTAGAAAGGCCAATGCCATGTATGCATAAGTAGGGAATTTTAGGGCTATAACACCCCCCAAGTGTGGGACCTACATCAAGGTGACATTGGGTGTAGTGTCCCATAGTTGTAGCACATGATTTTGTGGTTGGGTCGGGCTTTTCCCAACTTACAACTTGTGCTATAACAGGACTAATAGATCTATTAGTTGGTTTTTCCCAGTTTGGGTTTTCTAGGTTACATCTGGTGCATATGTTATGTGTGATATTTGTTGTTGGTTGAATATTTTTCAGTCTCTCTGATCAGAATCTGGACCAGGGGTAAAAATTTTGTTCAAAAATAAAAGTTCTTAGAATTGCCTCAAATCGAACAGGTGCATAGCCCTCTTCGTCACGAACCCAACGCAACTCATTTGGGTTCAAACGGACGTCGGATGAGTGAGATATCACGTTTTGTTCAAATCATCAAATAGGCAAAAAAAAATGTGTTGACTGTACAGTCTGTACGGATGCTAACGTGGCAGAGGTCGTACGATGATGTGGCATGTCCGTATGTTGAGGTGGAAGTTGACATGGCAAAGGTCGTACGATGATGTGGCATGTCTGTACACTGAGGTGGCAGTTGACGTGGCAGGCATTGTTGGTAGGACACATGGACGAATAGTCTGCTGACACGTGGAATCATTGTGGTGAATGGTTTGGTGCCACGTGGCCCAGGCATGGGCTGCCACATGGCACCCCATTTTTTTGGTTTGGTTATAAAATTATATGGAGTCCGTGGGGGTCGAACCCCGGACCTCCCACCTTAATGGAGCGCCTTCACACGGCGTGGGCTACCAATAGCCCACGCATTAGTACTTATTATATATGTGAGTTTTAATTTATTTGAATTTGATTTATGTGTGGTTTGGCGGGGGGGTCGAGTTGGGGCTTATCCCCAGCCCCCGATTTTATGTGTTTTAACATGTGACCCTTTGTCACATGGAGAATGCGCGCGGGTTTCAAACACATTTTCAAATGGTTAGCCTGCGGTTGTGTTAACATTACATATGACCGACGGTTTTTTGTGTGCAGGAGTTTTAAAACGCGTCGACACTTGGCGCATAACCATTCGATTTGGGTTTTAGCCTTTTTGTATATGCGCACGGTCACATGGACCCATATGTCCACGGTTTTGGTGGTTAGGGGATGGGCATGCCCTAACCGTCCTACAGTTCGCACCGTTATGCGGTTACACTCGGTGCTAGGTTTTAGCATGACATTGAGCACGTGTGCTAGGTTGGACGTACAGAGGTGTGTTTTGGCGAACCAGAGACAACAAGCTTGAAGGAGGGAAATGGCAGGAGGCCTATCTTCTTCATTTTTTGGCTAAATGAGGTGCTGAAAAAGCCCAGCTTGGGGTTTTTGGACATTCTGAATCCATTGGCACTGTTTTCAAAGGCACTTGAAAACTTCTTTTGCAGGTTTTTCACCATTGAAGTTTCAGAGAGCTCCAAGGAGCTTGAAGCCCTCATTGATTGAGGCCATGCTCAGATGAGCCCAAGTCTATTTTATGTGACTAAATAGTCATTTTTGGCTAATTGTTATGCTCTGAACACATTGGGATAGGTTTCAAAGGAATTTGAAGACTTTTACAGGTGTGTTTGCCACAAGGAAGCTCAAGGAAGCTCAAGGCCACATGTAGAAGAGGTCATGCCCGGATGAGCCAAGATCCGTTTTCAGAGTTCTATTAGTCATTTTTGGGGTTTTTATGTATTTTGAACCCAATGGTACAGTCAAAAAATCCATTGGATTTGAGCAGCAGCTTGTAAAAGAATATTTGACAAACTAATCCCAAAGAACCAAGTCCATTGAAGGAGGCTCAAGGAGATGTAGCCCAGTTGGGGGTGAACTCCTTTATCATCTTGTTATTGTTGTGAGTTTGATGGTTTATTTGTTGCAAGTTATGTTTGTTGTGTATTTATTTAAAATACATATTTAACCATTTTAAGGAAAATTTCCTCACACATAAACATTTAAAAGAAGCATGAACTTGACACATATTTCCTCTTGCATAACTAAGAGATAGAGCAAGGTCCTGAAAAGTTTATTTTAATGGAGTAGAGGATGCTTGCATAGCAAAACAAGTCAGCCCCCTATTTTCAGATCACTCTCACATGTTTATTTCTATTCAATCACAATTGGATTTACTTTGTCAGGGGCTGACTAGTTGGGGCTTAAAGTTCCATTGGGTTCATCGCTATTTTGATATTGGATCTTTACTAATTTCCCGCCTATATTTCCCTAAGAGGAAAAATGTTTATCAAACCTTAAGAGAGAAAATATTTATTAGAAATGCACCCTTATATAGAAAAAGTACAGAGACCATTAAAATTTAAAATAGGAAAGCTCATAAAAAGAGAAAAAAAAAAGTAATGATCATATACCTGAATAAGACTCAAATTCTCTTGATAGAAACCAAAAACATTATCATACAGGGTGCACTGTCTATAATTATGAGATATAGAGTGTACCAAATCATGCATGCATATTCAAATTTCAGGTGGGTGGTCGTTTAGTAAACTAGGGGTAGGTATTATATAGAGACAAAATAGTTCCCCATCATCCACGATTCCATGAAATGTGGGTGATTTCAGAGTAAAAAATACCTTGAATTCACAAATAGGGGGTGAATGCAACTGTAAGCCTGGTTTACAAGAAGTTAGAAGGCAAAGTCACTCCTAAAAGCCTCCATTCTTGGAAATCGTGGTGAATGAAGGCTTCAATTCGAATTTTAGAGGGTGAAAATGTTTTTTTTGTGCTCTCCCTTATAAATATGGGTTGGATAACTATTTTCTAGCTAATTTTTTTTAATAAATGGTGTGCTAACAATAGTAAACCCTTTCTATACAAAAAAAATCTCCCTTTGAATTTTCAAACACCCCTAATTTCACCCCTAAAATTTTCCTTGGTTAAGACAAAGTAGAGATATGTAGATAACCCCTATTTGGGCTATTGATGTCTAGCTAACAATAGAGAAAGGTCTGTGATGTAATGGTGACTTCATTGGGGCTATGTATGCTTATTGGTAGTCAAGTAAATCTATCCTATGCTTGGGAAATTTTACATAACCAGAATCTAAATTATGCCCTCAAATCATGAAAATAAGCTAGATCAATGACACACACTATGGTTAATAAGTTTCATAAAAAAAATCTTTAATGTAGTGTTGTTGAGTTCACCAAGCTGGTTCATAAGAGTATTCATTGATTCCATTATAGGGAAAGTATTTGAAAAGTTTTAGTATATCCCATTACTTTGGTTTTATGAAAGGAATATAAGTTTTCTTTCACCTCTTATTCATTGCTTGGTGATGCTTATCAAAGGACTCTTGGGAATGTCCAACATGTTTCTATCTATTGACCCCTCAATAGAACCCATACCCTTACCCTTGGCCATGGGGACCCTCCCTTATTATGATTCATTGATTTCATGGAGATACCTCGATGGATGATTAACTTATGGTGGTTCACTATGTTCTTGGTGTTTACTTTTTTCTTAAACTTAACCAACCTTCATTTTAGCTACAATGGTGATGAATGGAACTTAGTTACATAAATCTTCTTGTATTGGTATTTTAGTTTAGATATAAAAAATAATCTTTGCATCGCATCAACATTAAATGTATTCCAAATAAAGAGAATAATGCGCACATACTTGGTAATAAATGCATATAACATTAACATTAAAAATGTAGTTAATATATGCTTAGATTTTCATGAATGAATTAATATTCGAAGGAGGATAAATATTAATGCATTTTTTCATTAACTAACAATTATATGTGC
This sequence comes from Picea mariana, assembly GCA_032191745.1. Lineage (NCBI taxonomy): Eukaryota > Viridiplantae > Streptophyta > Pinopsida > Pinales > Pinaceae > Picea > Picea mariana. The sequence goes on along the minus strand of JASDQU010195977.1, from coordinate 5,442 downwards.
ATATGTTTGATTAATTTGGGTAAGAGAGAAATGAGGGGACCTTTTGGGTTTCTCATTGCTTTTCTATCTTACCCAAGGCTTATTCCTTCATTATTTTTCTTTCTTCGTGCATTTTTGGAGTTGGTACAACCATGAATCTTCATGACTGTAGTTTAGTGCATTCAAGAGCTTGTTGCTCTTGTGGGTTGGTCAAAATGGATTTGGGAATTCATTTTCTCGTGTGGGTTGAGCACAATGGAGCCCAAAGTTAATGTGCATCACATGAAGGCATCCATAGTTGTTTTAAAGCTTTAAGAATGGATTTTTATGGTATTCTACAACCATTTCTTTCTCATGAAATGCATTTTTTCTCTTGAAACAGTTTTGGGTGCATACATGTATATTTGAGGTCCAAGACTTGTGAGCATTGAATGGATGACTATAAGGTAGGGAAAGGAGGTCAAATCACACATTTCTATACGAGGGAAAAGTTCTCAGGATATCAATACCAAGGTGAACCCATGAAGTTAGGTAACACGTTTTGGCAAGGGAGAGAATGAAGAAATTGTTTTTCATACCCTCAATCAAGGTAATTTTAAGCGCTTGGTCGATCACTTAAATAATCCCTTGATCGAGGGTTCTTGACAAACCCTCAATTGAGGTGTTAAGGAAATCGTCAATCGAGCTACTTTTATTAACCCACAAGGACCTCAATTGAGCTAATTTTATTAACCCACAAGGACTTCGATCAAGTGTTTAATTAGCCCTTAATTGGGGTATTTTGAAAATTTTTGTTAAGCCCTCGATCAAGCTTTATAAAAACCCTTGATTGAGTTAAATTGCTTGATCAAGGGCTTAAAATTCAGAAATCTAGCTCCCTTACAACATGATTTTATGTATTTGTAACTTCTAGGGGGTGAAACCCATTTATCTCTTTCATCTTAGGTGGTGGAGTTGATGTCTGTGGATTCCTGAATGAATCCTCTATCCAATGGCATACCATTTTCATAGTTTTGATTTCATACTGAATTTTTCATTTATTTTCTTTTAAAAATTACACTTAAATTATTTTTCCATAGTTCCAAAGGCATTCTAAGAAAAATTAGTAGCATAAAAACTACACAACCAAAAATTATAAAAAATGTGGGATCCCCAAGAATGTCTCCTCTTCAAAAGGGTATTTTTTATTCTTCAATTTATGTAAATAGTGGGAAAAAAGTTGACAGGAACACAAAGGTGTATACAATGGGATTCAAATATTATTTGGTCGGATTCAAAAAATAATGAAATATATTTTTTTCCAAAAAAAAGTGGGATCTACTACATTCTATGTAGATTGTGCTCATATATTTTGTTTTTCAAAATTATACATTGAACATAGCATTAGTTGACGGGAACAAAAGTCACTTGTTAACTTTTCTCGAAAGTTGCAAGGACAAGTATTTAATTAAATGAAAATTTGACACATTAAATGACATTAATATTTTTTTGAAGAAAATAGCATTAGAAAACTAACAAAACTCCCTACAAATTAGTTTTTCTATTGCACGTCAAAATTCACAAGGCTTCAATTTAAAAATGATGTAAAATGTCAAATTTTCATTGGCACATTTCACTAAAAAGCATTATCCATCTTTATGGATTCACCCACCAAGATTCTTACAAAATTTCATTGCATTTTGATTAAATTAGATTTTTTGGCACACATCCCAAAACAATCAATTTGAGTTTTAGTAAAGATGAATTTTGATTTTCCCCAAATTAGAAAAGTGATCATAAGATGAAATATGACATCCCACCAAATTTCATCAAATTCTAGGTACTTTTGTTTTTGGCACAATTCCCATTGTGCCATTTCATCTTTGTATAATAGAAGAATATCATTGTCCCCTAGAAGGAAAAATTGTCCATAACTTCATAATCTATCTTCTCTCCAAATGTTCATTAATTCTATGCATTTTTTTATGTTTTGCTTGTTTTTAAGATCCTCGAGGTAACTTAGGACTTGTGGGAAGAACTTGGATGATGGTTGGGCATGGAAAAACAACGGTGAATGAGATGCTACAACCATAAAATTATTTTTCATTGTTGAAAGAAGAATAGGTGTAAATGATCACATATGACACTTTGCTTCATTTATTAAATGTTGCTTTTAATGGCAAAGATCTTCCACACTTGAGTTTATATTAAGTAATCTCATGTTGGCATAAAAGTTTCACTGCAAATTCTTGGTTATTCATTTGATGGTTTGGATGATTTTTTCATGTACATTGCAAGTCAATCTTAATTCATTTTCCTTGTTTTACTTCGATGAATATTTTATAATCTCGTGTTAAAATATTCATTCAAAATATTGTATGTTAGAACAAGCTTGGTAATTACATGCACATATTTTTTAATAACATTAATATTTTATTTAGTGATGGATAATTTCAATGCATTGAATATAATTTGAAATCCATTGATGAGTGAGAATTTCAATACTAGGCTACTTTGTAAGCAACCAAGCATGAATGGTAAGAGGTGAATTTCTTTGTTTTTTTCAAATCAAGTAAGTTCCTCTCCCATATGCCTTTGATCTTAAATGTATGCTTGCTTGTTTTTTAATGAAAGTATTTCCTTTTAATAGATGCTATTATGTGTAGGCCAAGGAGGTCTCGAAAGCATGGCATGTCCCTTTCGGGATTTTGGACTATTTTTTCCATAAAATTACGCTGAATTTGATTTGTTTGAATTTGGGTAAATTTGTTGGATTCCTCTTAGATTTAAACTCATGAAATATAAGGCTGCATGGTTGTCCATGTTCCCATTAATTAAATAAATAGTGTACTTCAATTGTAACAGGGGTGTTGACAGAAATTTTTAATCACTGGTTTTTTTAGTTAGTTTTTCATATGAATGGTTAAGTGCAAAGGATAGTTTGGTTACAAGAAAAAAATGTTTCCCCTCATTGTCATTCCTTATTTACATTCATTCTCATTCATTATAAATTATCCCTACACACTTTTAAAATTATCCCTACACACTTTCAAAACAAAGGAGTGTTATGATTAAATAACTTCATTTGTTTCTTTGGGATTTAATGTTCAAACTTCTCCATTAATTTTATTGGAATCCGAGGTAATCTCTTGTCTTTTCCCTCTCATAGATTGATTACTACTCATAGTTCATTTTAAAGCTTAAGAATGTTTTAGAATTTTTAATGGAGGGTTGTGTATATATAGGAATGTAGCACATTATTGAAGAAATGAAGAAGAATAAAGACATAATACTTGGTGCTAGAGATTCTTTGATGATTGAAAACTATTCACTTTAAACAAAGTTCTAGAGTTGTAGATAGCAAGAGGAAGAAATCATCATCAATTCATTGCTTTCATTCAAGCTCAATAAAAGTGTAGACAAATATAAAAAACAAAGATTACCTTATCAAGTTGTAAGGTTGTGAGTTGGATGAAGCATTCAAGCTTCTCTTGCCAAAGTCTAAGTGTTTAAGTGAACATGCTAAAGCATGGACGAGGCATCAAATGATTTGTCTTTAAGTCTCAATGGTCAAAGCACACATATTTGTATTATTGAGTTTTATTGAACATATCTTGTTCATAAGCTAAATGTTTATTTGAATAGTCAAACTAGAGAGTTACAAAGGTAGTAAGATGAAATTCTTGGAGAGCCAAGAGATTTTAGTATTGGAGAATCGAGGAATTACAAAAGTGAATAACAAATTCCAAGAATATCTGTTGTATAAATACATCATTACAACATTGAAGCATAAGTGAGAATAGCTCAACATCTAATGGTTAACACAAAAAATTCCATAAATCACCATGATAAGTTGATCCATAACATCATATATATGTAACCCAAAGTATAACTAACTTACTTTGAATGAGGAAGACACAATCAACTTTAATCACCTTAGTCACACTTAAATCTTGAACATTTTAAACTATACACTAGTTGACTGAGTCAGGACCACCTTTGGTGGGTCTAATTGACTAATCAACCTTTCAATTGACTTTCCTAATTGACTAAATGTCTCTAGAAAATCCATAGTGAGATGAACCTGCTATCCCAATAGTTCCAACATTGAGGAAACAAAGAGTCTATTTGGTCAATGAAGGATTGGAGAATTAGAAATCCATGAGCCATAGGCTTGGGTTTCGATAGGACCATTATCATTAAGCAAGAGGTTCTCATTTCTTCATTGTGAGTTGTCTTCTTAGGGAAGGGAGGCACATGTTATCTATGGTGAATAAAAACTAAGGCATTAAAGTAATAGTATATTATTCTCTTTATAGATGTGTGATATGTATCTTGTACATTTATGGAGTTGTATCATGTAGACTATTTTATTATGCAATTACCTTAGCTTATTGTATTTTAAATTACTAACTTTATTGTCGAAACAAGGATCTTCATTATGTCCATAAACTATTTCTCAATACTTTGAATCGTTGATCAAGCATAAACTTTTGTTGTGGACTAGTCTCTCTTCTATTTTATCTTTAATCGTCTTTCATTTCCATATTGGTTGTGTGATAATGGGAATTTTCAAGGTTTTGAACTATTTCA
>JASDQU010195976.1:0-19670 GCA_032191745.1 Picea mariana | reverse complement strand
CTGCCAAGGAAAGTGCTCTGATACCACTTGCAAGATACCAGATATAATAAATATGCAGAACATAAATAAAATGCTAGAAATGGCATAATAACAGTAATATATCCAACATAATCTCCACAATAACACAAATTATATAAGAACAACAACAGAAATAACACTTTGATTCAGAAAGCAATGTTCACAGGCCTCTTCTACGGGGAAACCTCCAATCAAGCAACGCTCTGTTACAATAATCTCCAAGCTAGGGTTTTCATACCCTCGACCCTTATTTATACTACATATGTCTATCAAGAGAAGCATCTAGAGGAAGATCCTTCTAGAAGCGGAAGCTTCTATTAGGCCTTCTTACATCCACCTTATTCTATTTTATTGAAAGGCCTTATTAATATTGACCTTTATTACATCCAAATATATTGATCTACCTATGTGTAGGTTAGGACCCTAACATTTACATCAAGACTTGGGCAGAACACTTGTAGCATATTCAACAGGTTATGAACACCCTACAACAGCCCAAGCTATAGGCCAACTTGGAAAAATGCTCCTTCGACATGGACAAGGTCCATTACCTTGGCTACATCACTTATCAACATGGTGTACATGTGGATTCAGCCAAGATCCAAGTCATCCGTGACTAGCTAGCCCCAACCACACTCACTGAGCTTCAAAGATTCTTCTACCTTACCAATTTCTACCACAGGTTCATGTTGGGATTCTCCCATATTGCATGGGCCCTCAGCCAAGTAACCAGAGGTGGTGGTAAGGAGAAATTTATGTGGCCCGGTCCCAACAATTTTTTTTCGATGATTTGAAGCAATGCTTGTGCTCAGCCCCAATAATTTCACTATCAGACATTCATCAACACTTTGAGATAGATACAGATGATTCATACTATGTTGTGGGTGTTGTTCTCACTCAACACAACCATCCTGTGGCCTATCATAGTGAGACACTATCAGATGATGTCCGTAAGTACCCTACTTATGAAAAAACAATGTAATCCATTGTGCAAGCCTGTCGCCAGTGGAGATATTACATTCTTGGGAAGGAGATAGTCATCCACACTGATCATAAGCCACTACAGTTCATTCACACACAAGAAAAATTGCAGAATGACCGCCATCAGAAGTGGTCCACATACTTGCAACAATTCCATCTCAACATCAAGTATAAAATAGGAAGCACCAACCACATCGATGATTTCCTTAGCAGACCGCCAGTCGCGACACTCACCATGGTGCTAGACTCTTGCGGCCATGCGACCTCTAGATAGCCCCAATTCTATGATATAGACCCAAAATTCACCACCACCTACCAAATGTTGGGCACAAACATAGTTGTTGCTAATTTCCATCTTCAAGACGACCTGTTGTTCCATCTAGTCCATATCGAAATTCAAACAAGCGAGCGAGTGAAGTTGATCTGGGAATCCCACTATAGTTGGGTGGCAGGACACTTCGACATCGAAAAGACAGTGGAAATGTTGCAGAAACATTTTTACTAGTCGAAACTTTGACAGGAGGTCAACAAGTATATCAGGTCCTGCACTGCCTATGCTATTGCCAAACCAACCACTAAGAAACAGGTCCTCCCATCCACCAAGTAAGGAAATGACTGTGTTTTTTTGGTTGTTGATAGATTTTCTAAGATGGCGATTCTGGTCGCCTGCAAGAAGAGAATCAAAACATAGGACACTACCAAGATCTTCTTTGAATGAGTCTGGGTCCATTTTGGAATCCCACAAACCATTGTCTCAGATCAGGACAGTCAATTTCTTAGCACATTTTGGTCGAGCCATTGGTTACTACTAGACACCAAGCTCACCAAATCCATGACCTTCCACCCCTGGATGGATGGCCAAACCAAGGTCGTAAATCAAATGATCGTGCATATCCTGTGCATGTATAATTCCAATAACCCTCACACATGGGATGAGATTCTTCCCTATGTCCAGCATAGCTACAACCGAGCCCTGCATAACTCAATTGAACACAACCCATTTAAGGTGGGGTTGGGATTCCAACCATTGCCTCCCATATATGTTGCACTACCCCTTGCGGTCACCTCGACCGAATCATCTCCTGCTCCAACTAAAGCTGACAAAGCCACCCGGTTCATTGAGCGGATCCAACACATCCACCAATAGGTTTAGATATCCTACAAAAGTCCAATGACAAGTACAAGCATCGCCATGATCAACATCGGGTGCCACATAAGTTTCAGGTGGGCGACAAAGTTTGGTTTCACTTGTAGAAAGAACGCCATATAGGACCCCATTGAAACATTCTCCCAGTCCTTTATGTGTCGTACACCATCAACAAGGATGTGGGTGATAATGCTTTTGAGCTCGACATTCTTCCTTTCCTTGGCTTGCACCTTGTGTTCAATGTGGATCTCCTTCGACCTTATTTCCCACCATTATTGGACACCTCAGAGATAACAGAACATATGACACCAATAGAGACCAACCCCGACTGCATACAACAAGAATCCAATGATTATATTGTGAAAAAACAGGTCAAGGTCACTTGCCAGCAAAGGATCCAACTTTATCGAGTTGTCAAAGCAAGGCAATTCCTACACCAAGGCAAGTGGCTCACTTGGGGCCAAATTCAACAGAAATTTCCTCATCTGATGGGGGAACTCAATGCAATGGATACCATTTCTTCCTAAGGGGGAAGTATTGATCCAGATGGATTTTTCTGGCCTCCCACCTATTCCAACTAGCTCATTTTGGTAGTTTTCCAGTTTGGCAGGTTTTCCTAGTTTTTGGGTCCCTGACTTTCGAGGTTTTTTTTAGGCCCTAGACAAATTTTTTAGGGCTTTCCATAGTTAGTTTATAGATAGATTTAATGTTTGAAGACAACATATGTAGTCCTCAGATAGACCTTTCCAACGGGATATCTTGCACCTAAAAAAAATATCGTATGCAAAAGTTACGACCCCAGGAAGTTGATGTACTAAGTTACCCAAACGGGGCCCACATGACTTTTGGCGCTTCATCTCCTAGGGTTAGGTTTTTGGATTTCTAGGATTTTTGACATTCCTGTTTATTGTAAAAATTCTTTCAAAGCCTCATTGTAATCATTTTCTTGCAAATGAGTGCAACCGTCACATCTCTTCTCAGAGATAAGCCGCCACCATTCTAGCAAGCTTGTTTTCCGTTGCATTTTACAGTTTCAACTTATTTCCTTATTGAAATACAAGGGTAGGCCTATCACACTATACCACATGGATGATGACACTTGGAAGAGGATAGGAGTCCTCATGTTGCTTATTTGGGGTGAGTAGAGGAGGTTATGGTTCAAGCAAGTTTTTCTCCGCAAAGAGTCCTGGACCGTTGATGATTCAAATTGGATCATTATATTATTTTTCATCTATCTCGATGCTTTCAAAGTGGAAAAAATTGGAGGAATCAACTTATAGGGTCAATTTAGTGGCAGGCCCCAGTTTGGAAAATTGGGGTCTAAAACCGTTTGGAGCCAGTTTGAGGCATTAAAAAACGTTTTTTGGGTTCTAGTTTTTGAAAATCATTCCCACCCACTTGATGTTTTTCTACACTCCAAGACCTTTCCAATGGTGTAGAACTTGCATCAATCAGAGTTTGTATGCAAAATTTATGCCTCCCACAAGTTGACCTATCGTGTTGATAACTGGTACATGAGGATGCCACGTCGACCCCCATTACGCATGCATATGGGGATCGACACATGAGGAATTTCAAGAATATTCTAGAAGGTTCAAAATGCTACCACAATTGATGGTTGAGGAAGACAATAACCTACCACTATATGGCTATCGAGCTATGGTAAATACCGAGCCACTAGGAGGAGAAGGGGTTTCATTGTATACTATTGTATTTTGTTCCATAGCTTAGAAAAGAAACTGGGAATGGAAAATTAGAGAACATAATAGAGGGGGTTAATGTTTTGTAGTAGTCTAAGAGGAAACGGGTCTCGAATAACTCCATAGAGAGTGCCTTCTCCTTTGTACTTTCATTACTTCCATACCAGAGAAAAGAGAGTAGAGAAACCTCACTAGCTAGCTAGGTTTTCTCCCATAAGGGTTTCCTAGAGAAAATATTTGTGTCTTTTTGTGGATGGTGTGTGATTGTATTTTACTTTTCTCTATTTTCTACATTTTATCTATTTCATGCATAAGAAAAAAATCAATAACTAAATATTTTGGAAATTTAAATGAATTTAACCTTTATAGGTAGATTTTGGTTTTATTTATCAGATCTATTGCGATAAATTGTTTTAGTGGAATATCTATGGAAATTTACATATCATATTGTTATCAAAGCAGGCTTTTCTTTTGGTTATTTTTGGGAATTTGTAGGAACCACGAATCAATTTAAAGAGAAGTTGCAAAAACCCTACCCATGGTGGATGATTATTCTCATAATAACCCTCGAGATCCAGCAGAAGAGATATTTGAGTTTTTGGAAGAGCAAGTTGCCAAAATTAGTCGAAATATGAGCCTCCTCATGGTGTCTCTATCAAGAAAGAGCATACCATTCATATATGATGGAGGCTCTAACTTAGAGAATGGATCGAAGGGGAAATTGGGAGATCAGGAAGACTCGGGAATGTAGACACGTAAATAATTCAATAAAGAGTAGTCGATCATGAGTTTCATTAACCTTTCACAGTCCCTATTCAATATGGAAGAGAAAGTGGAAACAAATTCATCCCAAGTTGAGATCGATGCCTTAAAATGAAATCATTGGTTGCAACAACTAGAAGTTTATTTTAACATTCACCATATAGATGCAGAGCAGAAGATTTCACTTTCTAGATTGATTTCAGAGGGCCATACTTTAACCTATTGGGAGAGCCATACAAAACACTTAGTCTACAAGGTGATCTACCAGTAACTAGGTGGGAGGACTTCAAAAACCTCAACAAGTCTCAATTCTACCCTATGTTAAGGACCAAAGAACTGAATACAAAAGAACCACAATAGATATAGAAGAACAATATGAAAAATATCTTTTATTACTATCAAACCGTTAGGTTAGGGAAACACCATACAACAGATCCTATTATGGAAGTGATCCTCTCCTATTCACTTGCCTCTTCAAGGAGGCATCCTCCTATTGAGATACAACTCACAATACAATACTTCTCTTCATATCCCATTACATTGCTTGAACCCATTTATATAGTTCTACCATCACCTAAGAACATTCTAGAGGAGGAATCTTCTATAAGTAGAACCTTCTAAGAAGTCCTCTTACATTTATTATATCTAACTACCCATTTATTATATCAAACTACCATAGTGGGCCTTATTTAATAATATAGTTGACCTAGTCCACCTTACATTGAATGGCCTCCACTATTATCACTATGGACCCTCTGGGCCCCCACTAACACCTCTCTAGCTACCTAACATTCCATCCCCCTTATGAAAGTTTTGTTCTCAACGCTTGATGTACAACCATATACCAGGGTCCCATGGATAAATGTGGACCATAATGCTGAAGAATACTCGAGAACCAAGGTCCCATGTAGAAAGGAAAGCCACCATGCTGAAGTAGTCCAACCGCCATTGTAAACTTGGGTCCCATGTCCAAGTGCTCATGTGAACTCCACATGGAAGATTTTGGAACCCAATAACCAACTCAAAATGATGCTCTAAAGACTGACACATGTCACATGGATCCAAATAAGAAGATCCATCCACATAGTGGAAAATAATCATAGTAGAATCTGGAAGGAATAATACCACTGTATAATATGCAGGATGGACACTGGTAATAATCATTGGCTCCCAATTTGTCACATTGATGCTTTCTACAGAAGGTGGATTAGAGTCATCAAATAAAATATGAAACTGGTTGTCATCCCAGAAATGACAACTATTCATATACCAATCATCACAATCGGCCTCAACATCATACCAAGCATATATTTCTTGATTATATTCATCTATGAGGTCTGCCATAAGAAATATCTCCTACATGCTATCCAATGAATCTTGAATACTACGAAAACTATCATTGAGGCTGTCTGTGAGGCCATCTACAAAGTCATCCAATCCGTCATTCAATGTGTCAAACAATTGGGATTTGAATGCTTTAGTAATCTATAGAATATATTTTAGGGTTTGAGAAGAAATAGCCATATGAGAACCGTATGAAAATTATGAACTCTACAGTCCCACTACTGTCACGAAAAACGACAAAAAATTGAACAATAAATTACGACAGAAAATCACTGTTTTTTCCAGAAAAACCCTGAAAAACTATTGAATTTAAAATGCTCATAACTTCAGTTCCCAGACTCTGTTTCGGCTGATGTTTTTTTTGAAATTGGGTATTTTTCTGAGAGGAATGCAAATACCCAATTTGTTTCTTCAAAATTCATTCTGTAAATCTTCATATATGAACCTGAAGTTCGTCACCCTCTTTTTCTTCCCTAAAAAATTTCTGCAAAAAGACCAAAACAATTCTTCCCTTCTTTGGCCAAGGAAAGTGCTCTGATACCAATTGTTAAGGAACAAATAAATGAATACAAAATAACCACAATATATATAGAAGAAAAATATGCAAAATCTCTTTTATTACTATCGAACCCTTAGGGTAGGGCAACACCAGACAACTGATCCTATTATCGAAGGGATCCTCTCCTGTTCACTTGCATATTCGAGGGGGCATACTCTTATTGAGCTACAACTCGCAATACAATACTTCTATTCATATCCCATTACATTGCTTGAACCTCTTTATATAATGCTACCATCACCTAAGAACATTCTAGAGGAGGAATCTGTTGATCTTATGGTAGCTTCGGGAGGTATCCACCTCCATTGTGACCCTTTAATGAGATTAGAATATTTTAGAAGAAAGAAAATAAGTGAATGTAACCCTAGAAGATATGTTAGTTGAGAGAGATAATTAATATGAATTAATTAGTACCTAGAATGATAAGTCGGCCCAGGTAGCCTGCCAAAGCTAGTATAAATACAGGGCGCCAATTCTCATTTTACACACAACTCTCAGAATTATAGAGAGTCACTTGTGTGCACTACAGTCTGACAGTCTTGTGTGAAAGTCTTGGGGAGGGTGTTGCCGCCAGTTCTGAAGCCTATTGCTTCTATCTTTTGGGTTGGAATATTTGATCAACCTTGGTTACTTCTTGCTTGGTGCATTAGCCTTGCTTGGCTATTGGATTGCTACCATGACTCTTCTCTCTGTCAAGGTCAAGGTGCTCAGAGGGTGGCTTCGGCTTATGGTTGGGTGACATTAGTGATATTGTCTATGGTAAAATGAGCACATTATACCAGGTTATGGGCACACACATCCTTCATTCAGTCTAACTGCTGGAAGGAAGAATAACCATTCGGATACTAAGATCGTTGAAGAACTGCCACTAGGGTTTACTAGTAGGAGCAACTTCCAAGAAACTGTCGCTAGGGTTACTAACAGGAGCAGTTGCAGAAACCCTAAAACCTCGATCCAACACCTTGTGATGGAAAATCTCGATCAATAAGAAGTAATTCAAGTGTGACTTAGTCCAATGCACCTCTTGGAACTCTCAGAAGGTAGAAACGCCAAAGTTAAATTTTTGTATCAAGGCATGACTAGTCACCAGTCAACCGAAGACATGAGTGAAAATACTAGTCATCTACACTACTCAACACTCACATGAACGACTGAAGATGACATGTGGATAATTGATAGTGGATCTTCTAGGAATATGATGGGAGATCAAGCCACACTCTCAAATCTAAATGAGAAGAAGACATCGTACAAGGTAGATCTTGGAGACAAAATCACTTACCCAGTCGAGGGATTTGGACAAGCCTCTGTCAAGTTGAAAACAAGTAACAATGTTCATTTGAGCAATGTCTTATATGTACCTAGTTTATAAAAGAATCTTGTATCCATATATTGCCTAGAAGACAAAGGAAACATAATAGATTTCGTAGATGGAAAAGTATTATCTTGACATAAAGACTCCAGCATAGAGAATGATAGGGTTATTGAAACCCATGAAGGAAACCTATATAGACTACTAGAACAAAATGAAGAAGCTCTTGTACATGATGAAGTCAATCCTAATGAACATTGGCACATAATGTATGCTCATATTAACTATCAAGAATTACCTTTTCTCAAAAACATGGTTGAAGGAATACCATAATTGCAGTCTACACATGAAGGAATTTGAAAAGGATGTGCTCTTGGAAAGAATATCAAGAAACCATTCCTAAGAAGCAACAATAGATCTAAGGAGATTCTAGATCTAATACACTCAGATGTTTGTGGTCCGATGCCAGTCAAATCTCTATGAGGTTCTCTTTACTATGTAATCTTCATAGATGATTACTCAAGAAAGACTTGGTTATATCTCTTGAAAACAAAGGATGAAGTATTCAACAAGTTTCAAGAATTCAAAGCAGAAATAGTGAACCTCACAAACAAGAAAATCAAGGCCTTGAGAACAGATAATGGAGGAGAATACACATCAAATGAATTCGTTTCCTTTTTCAAATTGACATGGATTAGGAGGGAGCTGACTGTTCCTCATAATCCTCAACAAAATGGTGTAGCAGAAAGGAAGAACATATCTATTGAAGAGACCATGAAGGCACTACTAAACGATCAAGGTTTATCTATGTTATTATGGGGAGAAGCAGCCATGACAACAATATATGTTTAGAACACAAGTCCTCACCACATATTGAAGGATATGACTCCAGAAGAAGCCTTCTCAAGTAAGAAACCTAATGTGGAAAACCTAAGAATATTTGGATGTCATGTTTACTCTCACATTCCCAAGGACAAAAGGAATAAATTAGAACCCTCAGGAAAGAAGGGTATATTCGTGGGATATAGTGAATCATCCAAATCCTATAAAATCTATATCCTAGAACAAAATAAGATTGAAGTTGGCAGAGACATGACCTTCAATGAAAATATGGATTTCAACAAATCCATAGAAGAAACTATAGAAGAATAAGAGTATGAAGAGCCTTTTGAAGAAAGCACATGTCTTCCAGAAAACCAGAATGACAGAAAGGAACAACTTGATCATCCGATGCAACCATGTGAGACCATTGATTCATACACTATACCAAAGACCAAGAAATGACTAACTTGGCTTGAAGCTACCTTACAAGAAGCAGAAAGACTCAAGGCCCCGGATGGGACCTTCAGAAAAAAGTAAGAAGCCCAAAAGATTCTCCAGCTATGCAGCATGTATGAAAAATATCATATATGAAAAACCTACCACATTTGAAGAGGCAATTCAGAAGAAACAATGGAAAGAAGCTATGACAGAAGAACACCAATCCATCATGAAAAATGATGAATGGGAAATTGTGCCTAGACCTAAAGAGAAATCAGTAGTAACCTCAAAATGGGTATATAAGATCAAACATGCAGAAGACGAAAGCGTGGATAAATATAAAGTAAGGTTCGTAGCTAGAGGGTTCTCCCAGAAGGAGGGAGAAGACTATGGAAAAACATTTTCTCTGGTTGCTAGATACACTTCCATTAGAGATATCATGTCTCTTGCCACTTCCATGTGATGGAGTTTACATCAGATGGATGTAAAGACAACTTTCCTCAATGGATAAATCGAAGAAGAAGTATATATTGAACAACGTCAAGGGTTTGAAGTACGTTCTAGAGACACTCATGTTTGCAGACTAAAGAAATCATTATATGGACTCAAGCAAGCTCCAAGAGCTTGGTATGCCAGAATAGATAGCTATCTAATGAGACTTGGTTTCTCCAAAAGTAATGCAGATCCAAATCTTTACTACAAAGTCGTGAACAATACACATGTGATTATACTACTATATGTTGACGATCTATTCCTAACAGGTGAAGAGTCTTTTATCATCCAGTGCAAAAAGGAACTAGATTTTGAGTTTGATATGAAATATCTTGGTCTCATGCATTATTACTTGGGACTAGAAGTATGGCAGAAGTGTGGTGAAGTATTCCTTGGACAAGGAAAGTATGCAATAAAGATTCTTCAGAATCTTGGAATGATGGATTTGAAATCCATGGACATCGCTATAACCATAGATATAAGAAAAATAAGAGATTCAAATTCTAATCCAGTAGATCCATCACTATATCGACAATTGATTGGGTAATTGATGTATTTGGTAAATACTCGACCAGATATTTTCTTTGCCATGAACACACTAATCCAGTTCCAGGTCGAACCTAGACATGAGCATTGGATAGCTGCAAAGAATTTTATAAGGTATATTCGTGGAACACTAAGGTACAGTTTAAGATATACAACATCCAACGATATACAACTTCATGTATTCACAGATTCAGATTGGGCAGGGAGTGTAGAAGATAGAAAGAGTACTTCAGGGATGTGTTTTAGCTCGGGCTCCGCTATGATATCTTGGGGCAGAAAAAAATAGAAGTCTGTCACACTCAACATAGTAGAAGCAAAATATATCACAACATGTGAGGCATGTACATAAGCAATATGGCTGAGAAAGTTGATTTCTGATTTATTTGATCAGGTTCCACATTCGACCATAATACACTGTGACAATCAGAGTTGTATAAGGCTATCAGAACACCCAATGTTTCATGAATGGTTGAAACACATTGAGATAAAATACTAATTTATTTGATATAAAGTCCAGGAAGGAGAAGTAAAGCTCCAGTATATCCCCACAGAGGAGTAGACAATAGATATCCTAACAAAGCCTTTGTCCAGAATAAAGTTTGCATATTTCTGAGACAAATTAGGGATCGTGGAAATAACTCCCTTAGCTGAAAGGGAAGAAATGACTCTCCAGGTTGGGAGGGAGAACTAACATATCATTGAATTGAGGACAATCATTTTCAAGTTAGAGAAATGGTCTAACTTGGGCAGTTTTTTTCCAGTTCGAAAATTGGTTAAGATTTCTGACGGACAAGCATTTTCCAGTTCAGAAAATGGTCCAGATTGAACGATCATTTTCGTAATGAAAATGGTTCGATGCATTTCTGTTGTACCATAGACAACGATTTCCCATTGTGGTTACCATGGAGAATGGTCTAGGACAGTCTCTCTTATTGAGGGTTACTCAAGAAGACTGGTCTGCCTCACCAGACAGTCATTCTTTCGAAGCTCACAGTTGTGAGCAGTTTCGAAGAATGTTTTGTTTTGGAGGTTGGTGCAAGAAAATCATTCCCTAGGGAAGATTCATTCTCTCCAGGTTGCACTTTGTTTAGTGTCGGAGGAATGGCCCAGATAGGTGAATGGTCCAGGTTCAAAAATTTGGGACAGGCATTCCCTAGGGAAGAATCATTCGCTCCAGGTTTCACTTTGTTTAGTGCCAGAGGAATGGACCAGGATAAGAAATTGGGATATTTATTATTCCTTTCTTGAGAAGAATAATCCAGATATCCCATCATTGATGTTCTACTCTAAGAGCAGATGCTCTTCCATATCTCACAGATCTGAGTGGAAGAATGGCCCAGATGACTCAGTTTAAATCATAACATTGTTTCTGTGCAGGTTGATATTAATTGATATGTTGGAGACTACATGTCTCCAGACTAGAGATATACTACTATGGTGGATATGTTCCACTATTTGTGACTGTGCATCATGGATTGAGTAGTTGTGTACTACTATGGATAAATGCAGGTGTGTTCTTTTAGTTGACATTGTGCTAGTTGTCATGGACATTATCCAGTTGGATAATAATGACGGTGCTCATGATGCTACCAATTGAATAGTCTGTTTCTGCTCAAGACCATTATCAGTTATACCTCCCTAGCCAGGAGAGAGTTTTGATATTATGGTAGCTTTGAGAGGTATCAACCTCCATTGTGACCCTTTGACGAGATTAGAATATTTCGGAAGCAAGAAAAGAAGTGAATGTAACCCTAGAAGAGATGTCGACTGAGAGAGATAATTAATATGAATTAATTAGTACCCAGAATGAGAAGTTAGCCCAGGTAGCCTGCCAGATCCAGTATAAATATAGTGCACCATTTCTCATTTTACACACAACTCTCATAATTATGGAGAGTCACTTGTACGCACTGCAATCTGGCAATATTGTGTGCAAGTTATGGGGAAGGTGTTGCTGCCAGTTCTGAAGCCTATTTCTTCTATCTTTTGGGTTGGACTCTCTGATCATACTTGGTTACTTCTTTCTTGGTGCATTAGCCTTGCTTGACTATTGGATTTCTACCATGATTCTTCTCTCTATCAAGGTCAAGGTGCTCGGAGGGTGGCTTCAGCCTATGGTTGGGTGACAATAGTGATATTGTCTATGATAAAACGAGCACATTCTAAATAGAATCTTCTAGAAGTAGAACCTTCTACGAAGTCATATTACATTTATTATATCTAAATACCCATTTATTATATGTAACTACCATAGTGGGCCTTATTTAATAATATAGTGGACCTATTCCACCTTACATTGAATGGCCTCCATTATTATCACTATGGGCCCTCTGGGCCCCCACTACTACCTCTCTAGCTACCTAACACCCTATAAAGTGTGTAGAGCACCAATGGATCTCGTGGCACTACTTTAGGTAGAGGAAAGGTAAGAGTGTACATGAGTAAACCATTGAGTTCAGAAAGATGGCCATCATGTTGGTTATTTGTCAAAAGAAACCATATGTACTCCTCAAGTATCTAGGGGGTTTACATAGTCATCTATAAAAATAGGTGATGCTCTTCAATCCAAGGATAATGGATGACACATGCATACAAGCATAGTACCTGGAAAACATAGGCCAAAAAAAGGGGAAGCCAAGTGGTTCAAAGAAGAAAGATCACCTTAAATCTTATAAGAAGGGGAAGAAGAAGTGGAAAGGAGGAAAAGATAAGAATACAACAACCACTACACATCAATGAAAAGATCCCAACAACCATTGCAACATTGATGGCCACACTGAGGAAAAGTGATGGAAACTACATCTAGAGTTGAACCCAAAGAAGTCCAAGAAGGAAAGAAAGAAAAACAATATTTTAGCCATGGATTCAAGCAATCAGGTTCAAAGTAGATCAAATGTGGATGAAAATATTATCTACACATTTGTGCAAAATAAGGTGAATCTAATTAGCCTTCATTACTAGGAAGAGAAGGATATGACCAGGCTCTTCCACATGAACATTCAAGTCAATAAGACCAACATAGATGATTTGTTTTACTCTAGCTCATAGGCTAATCTCATAGGAGTGGATATGGTCAACAAGCTTGGATTGTAGGTTCATGATCATCCTAGCCCCTATTTGTTGGGTTGGGTAAACAAGGATGCATATATAAAGGTAACAAAATAGTGTAAGATCAAATTTTCTATAAGTGTTGATTTTATTGATGAAGTGCAATTGGATGTAGTACAACTTGATGCACGTGGAGTCTTGCTTGGAATCCCTTACATGTATATGAGGGATGCAATATTCATGTGGTGAGACAAGTAGTATCAACTAATCAAGGATGGGAAGTCCTAAATCATTAATGTGCATAAAGTAAAGTCAAATATATTACTAGTGTTAGCATTGAAAGTTGCACTTGGACTGCTTAAAGTACAAGCCCAACACATATTGAAGTGATAAGGGTTTAATTTGGATAAGATGGGTTTCAAGAAACTAAAAGAATGCAAAATTTAGGAAAAGGTAATAAACCATTGGGCATGGAGTTTATGAGATACCACAATCTTGAATTAACCTTGTATGTGCAGCAAATCAAGTCGAATAAAACCCAGATTAGTTCTGAGATTAACTAGGGGTGAATGAAGAAAACAAGAAGACACAATATGTAGTTGAGGCTAAAAAACAACCTGCTTTCAATCGCTACAGGAAGAATCTGTAACAGCTTAGAAAACCTTTCCAAAAATCACATAATGAAATAGATGCGTATGTGGCAGCTATTATAGTAAACCTTACTATAATCTCCTTAGCACAAAATCTATCCATATAAACCTTATATAAACAGAACACATCTAATTGGAAGAAAATCGAAGAAGTATGATAACACATAAAGTAAAAGACAAACTAATCTAAAAGTCTTACTCGTCAGCTGTGATCTTTGCATACAAAACTAAGACAAGTCTTTGAGGCGAAAATCAAACTTTTATGCCACTGCTACTCATTAACCTTTCTGAAAAAATTTACATAAGACCTCTCGGGTCTTTTCTTTGTTTCTCCTCCTGCAGTCTAAAAAACCTCCCCTCTTTAAATGATGTCTCTATTTTCATATATCGATTCCTCCCCAGGAGAGTCGAGATCTTTCTAATTGACCACTAACTATCATAAACATAAATTAATTGCAAAAAACTAATTCCAGCTGATAACAATAACTAAATCCTATAAAGTAGCATTATGTCTCCAATATTCACAAGAATTCATGACAGTATCGAATGATTGAACAAATATGGCTTTCATGTAACATTTAACATGTACAACAACATGCAACCCATGACTCTTATATTTATGACTCGGCGCTTGTAGATAGCATCTGGATGTGGTCTTGACAATGTGCCACTATGCATTCAAATCAGAAGCAACTTGCTGGCAATTTCATGCCCCTTTCTATTGGGATTTCTAACTGTCTATTAATTTACATTTAAAATACGCATCAAACTTCTCATTTCCATTGCTAAGCATCCTTTGGTGGTTAAACATTTTCATCATGCTACTACCTATAATCCTTTCTCTTCTCCACATCATCAACCACTCACCAGAATGATAATTCGAACTCCTTGAATCTGTGCGTTTGTTGGTAGCGTCGTTTGGTAGTGAGCTTGTGTAGCGTCTCCTCCAAACAGGCCCTCAATTTCGGTAGCACCCAGGAGCTTAGGTAGCACACTGTGAAATTCACAGTGCCCAGGAGCTTAGGTAGTGCCCAGGAGCTTAGGTAGCACCCAGGAGATTTGGCAGCGCACAGCAGATTGGGTAGCGCCCGTGGAATTAGTAGCGCCCAGGAGAGTTGACAACACACCGTGAAATTTGTAGCACACTCCCCTTTGCACATCCATGCATGAAAACGGTGGAACAAGAAATAAATTGGGAGAACTCTCATATATATCATGGATATATTTAGTTCTTCAACACCTACACAATCATTTGGCACCTGGTATCTTGCATTGGGAGTATGTTGGTTTATGTGTTGAATATGGTTTTTGGCATATGGATTAGCTCGATATGTAGTATGAATTTTAGTTGGTTTTAGGTGAAAGACTTAGTTGATAAGCTTTGAATCAGGCCACTTAAAGCACACAACTCCTTTTGATAAAAGGAAATATAGATCATTTTGGCAAAGGCAATAAAAATATAACATTAATGGGTGAATATAAAAGAGATGCTACAGGAATTTCCACTAGCTATCTCTGTTTTTTACCAAAGTAAAAAATTGGTGCTAACATTGGCTCCATGAGGGATGGCATGCTCCCCTCAAGAAGCCAAGAACCTATATAATAATAGCCTTATCCATTCTCATTTCTGTCCAAGAAAACCTCTGTACTTGAGAGCGCCTCTATTCCTTTATTGGAAGCTGAAAATTAACTGTATGCTAAAAACAAAATTATCAAACAAACGAGCTTATTTCTTCCTACCTAATAAGCTGTGTTACTTTTTGATCAAGTAAGATCGTGCTTCCAATGAAGCCATACAAGTATTTGACTGACCAATACATCTCTTAATCTGGAAATGAAGAATGCAGGAAACCATAGAACACTGATATGCAATCGAAAAGAACTGAACAACCAACCTTCTGTTGACAAAAGTGATCTGACATCTAAGTTGCTCAAAGACTCAATATAATCAGCAAACTAATCAATAAAGATGCAAACAAATACCTCTTGCTATTGTTTCAGCTGAAGATCAAAAAGTCTTTGCATATCCCCCTCTTGAGAATGGTTGTCACATGCAACTGCCTGTGAATTTGAACATAGATGCAAACTAACTTCACTTCTGATCATAGATGATTTGTTGTTGTCTATAGATCCACGTTTGAGCATAATGCATGCAGGCTTGCTGATTTCTGTAGATGGATGATCAATGTCTTCTTTGGACTCAGGATGGTTGATTTCTACACATAGTTTCTCTCCATCACAATATGATTCATAACTATCATACACCAGTTGGTTGCTCCTCAAGTCAGCAAAATGGTTCTTCTTTTCTTCATCAGAGTATTCATCAAAGATAGGTGAGCCTAGATCTCCTTGGTTTTGCACAGAAAAATGAGTAATCTCTGGATCCTTCTCTTCACTCCTAGGTGATAATATATCATGGGGAACTTCTTGAAGAGAAGGAGAAATATGCTCTTCTACAATTGATTCCTCTTTCAAATAAGAGACATCAGATGCATAAGATACAGGGTATAATGCATCTACCATGCAATCATAAGCACAATCATGAATCATATCTGGAAGACTTTCTTCTTGGGAAATAAAAAGAGAAAAAGTTTCATACATATTTTCATTAGAAGAACCAATTTCATCCTTACTTTCTCTTTCATCAATATCTTCACATAACTCATCACATGAAGAATACTTTATTTCCTGCTGAATATAAAGCTTGTACTTTTCACAACATTCTTCAAAAAGGATTTCAACTGGGTAAATCTTCTCGAAATGTGAATTGAAAACCATGTGAAAATCCTTCAAGGAATGGATACTAGCAGTAGGAAGGGATTGAAACCATTCACGAGCATATCCTTCTAAGGAAAATTTGAACATCTTAATTAAGACATCCTCATGAACAAAACCATTCTCAAGCATACATTTATGAAAATTTAATAAGTGTTCACCAGGGTGATCATCCTTGCTTCCTCTAAATCTCGGAAGATAATCATCCCATTCAGTTATAGTTGGTACTAGATGTGGAAAACCAGGAATAGCTGAAAAATCACAAAAGGAATACCTTCGAGACAAGATAGCTTCCATTGCTATGGTTGTCCTGTATCAGTGAAGTCGCCAACAAGTTCTTCCTTCATGGAGTGGATTCGAGTGGAGTCGCCAGGTGAAAGATGCAGTCCTAAATATGTGACCAACCTTTTTTCACCATCAAAAGATGGATCTAATCATTGTCATTCTCCCAGGGAAGATTTCTCATTCATCTCCATCCCTGGCAATGGCACCAAAAATGTTAGCGCTAGAAGTTGCACTTGGACTGCTTCAAGTACAAGCCCAACACATCTTGGAATGATAAGGGTTTAATTTGGATAAGATGGGTTTCAAGAAACTAAAAGAATGTAAAATTTAGGAAAAGGAAATAAACCATTGGGCATGGAGTTTATTAGATACCACAATCTTGACTTAACCTCGTATGTGCAACAAATCAGGTCGAATAAAACCCAGATCAGTTCTGAGATTAACTAGGGGTGAATGAAGAAAACAAGAAGACACAATATGTAGTTGAGGCTGAAAAACAACTTGCTTTCAGTCACTACAAGAAGAATTTGTAACAACTTACAAAACCTTTCCAAACATCACAGAATGAAATAGATGCATATTTGGCAGCTATTATAGTAAACCTTACTACAATCTCCTCAGCACAAAATCTATCCATATAAACCTTATATAAACAGAACACTTCTAATTGGAAGAAAATCGAAGAAGTATGATAACACATAAAGGAAAAGACAAACTGATCTAAAAGTCTTACTCGTCCACTGTGATCTTTGCATACAAAACTAAGACAAGTCTTTGAGGTGAAAATCAAACTTTCATTCCACTACTGCTCATTAACCTTTCTGAAAAAACTTACATAAGACCTCTTGGGTCTTTTCTTTGTTTCTCCTCCTGCAGTCTAAAAGACCCCCCCTCTCTAAATGATGTCTCTGTTTTCATATATCTATTCCTCCCCAGGAGAGTCGATCTCTGTCTAATTGTAAGAACTGAAAATTAACAAGCCTAATAAAATTCATACAATTAATCATAAAATTTATTTCTATTCATAAGCAATTCATTAATCATCGTATAATATTCAGCAGAAAATTAAATTTATCCACAACATGAAATAAATTTCATAATCATCCACAAAACCCAGCAAATTCATAATTAAAAATACCTCTGCTTGATGCTAATTCCCGTTGATCTGGTTGTTCGTCCTCTCTGCTGCTTTGTCCATCTTGCTGCTTTGACCAAACCCTGCCCAAACCGACTAACCACCCAGCCAGCTAGGAGCAGCCTGTCCAACTCCCTAGCTCCAGGATACCGTAAGGAATCCTGGCCCCCATGCCCAAAACCACCAGCAACCCAGTGTCCCCTGCAATGATTCACAAAAACCCCCAAAACCAAACTCCCAACACCAGAAAATATGCCAAACTAGAAATACGGTGCCCTCCTCCAAAATGCTTCCTCCCACAAAAATCCTCCCCATTATTACCTTATCCCATGCCTTTATTACCTTATCCTCCATTTAATACTTCATTCCCCCCTCTACATACGTAAAGTCTTATTATTAATAATTTAAAGTTATTAATCCCCTTTAATTTATTATTCAAATCTTTTAATGAGTCAATTAATTAATTAATTAATTAATCATCAACAGATATGAACAATTAATTAATTAATTAATATTATTAAGAAATAGTCATTGTTTAACTAAAACATATTAGGACAGTTATATTATCTAATTAATTATACTTAATAAACCCTATGCAACTATTTAACCAGGGTTGTTACATACACCCACCCTTCAGGAAACTTTGCCCCAAAGTTAAGGTATCTCATGATACAAAGGAAAAGAAACATGGTTCAGACATTCATAACAATTAACCGACATTATTAGTAAGTAAGCCATGAAAACTCATACATACTAGTGTACATGTACAAGGAATGCATGTGTATCTAGTACATACAAGTCTTGTGCATGTACTAATAATCAATAACTATCACCCTTATAGTAATTTATGTATGCATCCAATCCAATCAACAAGACTAGTCTTTTATAAAAGACAATAAACCAATCAAATGTTTGTGAAATCCTTTAATTTCAATTATCTAGTTCAACAATTTTATTTAGACAACTGTGGTTTAGTTACGTAATTATGAATATTCATATATACACATTTTCTTTTCAGAAGGAAAAACAATAAATTCCACCATAAGACAAACCTCCATACACTCTCAACTATTTCTACTCATCCTTCCTCCCTAACTTACTTCCATATCCATTCCTATCCTTCCTCTGCTGGACTATCTTGGAGTGTCAACTATATTGACCTAACTCCAAATAGAACCCGTAAGAGGAAGTGTCACTATCTTGACCAAGCTTCCCCAGCAGGCAACTGACAGTCATCATCACACGTCTAGGGGAGCGTGNAGGACTAGGGTCCACACCCTACAATGGAATATACAGTGGCACCATGTTGCTGGGAGTTTTGTCATCGTTTATTCAGTTTTGGGCAGTCTCACCTCCTGAAATACTGCACTGGTCCACATATCATAGCAATGTATCCAAAACAATATAATTTCACATACAAAGATTCATACCATATTGTTTCTCGGCTAGTGGTCATCACATCCACTTTCATCATCATTATCCCTTGGCTATTTCATAGCCATAACCCACAGATTAGTCTGTAACACAAACTCATACATTTCTATGCATTACCATCATGTAATTGCATACAACCATCATTTCAATTTGGTATCCGTGTACCAACAACTTAACATCAAAGTTTTCAAGTTAGAAATAGATCTCATAATATCCCATAATTCA
>JASDQU010195975.1:4428-15400 GCA_032191745.1 Picea mariana | reverse complement strand
AGCCATGTTGTCTTTGTCATTTATAAAATTCAGATAAAATCTGAATTTAGCAACTTCAACAGCAATAGAATCCCATATTACATGTTTATCTCCTTGCAACAGTATTTTTCCCTTCAACCTCCTCTTCAACTTGTTCACCCTTTCTTGCAAATCTTGATTATCCTTTTGAAATTGGTCCATCTTTTCTTCCTTTGTTCTTGTCTCTTGATGCAGCTTTTCTATGACCTCCTTAAGGTTCTTGATCTCCCCTGTCTTTAATCTTACTTGGGACATAGCCTGAACCAATCCATCAGTGCTTGATCCAACTTCT
This sequence comes from Picea mariana, assembly GCA_032191745.1. Lineage (NCBI taxonomy): Eukaryota > Viridiplantae > Streptophyta > Pinopsida > Pinales > Pinaceae > Picea > Picea mariana. The sequence continues at coordinate 15,090 of JASDQU010195975.1, read as the reverse complement.
ATATTAGAAGGTACAATGACAACCATATATGATGTGTCTACTTGTCCTTGTGACCAATTCTCTTTCTTATTTTCTAGCTGCAACACTTTATCTTTATAATTTAGTACTTCTTGTCTAAATGTCTCATTTTCTTGCTCTAGAGCAGTTAGCTCTATTGTCTGTGGATGTTCTGTGGAGGACATCTTCAGTTATTTCTTTAGGATTTGGGTCATCTTCTCTTTCTCATCTAAAGAAGCCTTTACCCTTTAAGGGCCTTTAGATTTCAATATTTTGAATTGTTTCTGCCAAGCCTTGCTGGATGCTTTCTCTTGCTTCAATTGTCCATCCAATTTTAGTGCATGTGTTGTCAGTCCTGAAACCCTCAATCTCAAACTCAGGTAGTATGAATATAGCATGTCACTGGCATTCATGTGGAACTTTACTTTGTCTGGGGCACCAATATTTTCATAATGCATCTCGATTTCAGACACTTTATCATCATCTGGTATTGCTATGTTAAATGTCTTTATTTCCACTTCCCTAACTGAAAACATGGAAGCCTTATGCTGGGAGATATTCTCTACCTCAGGAAACAAGTATCTTATTTCACTATTGTCCATACTTCCCTTCATAGCATACAGGTTCATTAATTCTTCTTTTGATTGGTAGACTGCCCCAGGTGTCTTGCCAAATACATGTTTCTTGCTACTGAAAACCCTTGAGATGCTTTCACTCTGTGGAATAATTATTGTACCAACCTCTTTGTTCTTGGTTACACTTTCCACCATCTCCATGATCGTTTTCACTTTAGGTTCTTCTTCTTCCAGGTCCACTATCTGAGAGCATGGTATGATTTTCATTTTCTTGAGAATATTTTGCTGACTACTAGCACTTAGTGCCTTTGAACTACTCCTCTTATTATAAACACTCATCTCTTGAGATTTAAAAATCAACCTTGGGGAAGTTTTTTGTGTTTGAATCTGTTGAGGGGAAGACTCTAATTGTTGTGTCTGATCATGTTTCAAAGTGACTTCCATATCTGCACAGGTTTCTCGATTAGCTAGTTCATCAAATCCTTCCACGTGCTCATGCTCGTAGGGGCCTTGTCTACTCATCAATATTATCTTAGATATGATCTGATGGGGATCATATTTCCTCCCTTGTAACTGTGTAAACCTGAATCCACTGAGTTTGGCTTGGATCTTAGGTAAATAGGACCTGGTCTTTACCACAAAGGGCCCTATTATGAAAGGAAATTTTAAGTTAGATGCCTTGTGCATTTTCAGAAAATTCTTTGTCTCCGAAATAATTCTTTGTCTGATGAACTCCAAGACAAAGACTCTGGGAGTCAAGAAGACAGGCAAAAGTTAAGGTCCTTCTTGATAACCATATACCCAAATTACAGTAGAATGTATGAACAACATCCAATCTCCCACCCTATTGTCTGGATTTAGTTGCAAAGAGATTTTCATTTCTTCCAAAAACCTTGGCAGGTCTGTGTTGAAGATAAGACTATAAATCTTGGACATGATCTTGTTTATGAAAATAAGCATGGTGATCCTTTTTCATTCAGTCAAGATGAATGCAGCTTCATGGAATTCGGTCTTATTCGATTCTAAGAACATTCTCAGCTAGTGCATGTAGTACCTGAAGTGTCTCAATGAATTGAAATTTACCAGCGGTTGGTGCATATTGCCAGTGATGAACTTTTCAAAATTGATACAGACCGACTGACTAGACTCAGACAGAAAAACTGTCAATAAGAAACCCAGCATGACTTCTACTACAAACTTGTTGTTATCCAATCCTAGAATTTGACTAAGTATGGAACAAGCCCACCGGACTTCAATAACCATGATGCTTACATTGATAGGTAAAGGCAGACTCTCATAATGGTGTTCAGGTTTAACAATGGTCTGCAGAAATAGGGTTTTTACTTTGGAGGGACATTCTTTGTATACTATGCTCATTTTCTCTTCCTCGAAGGGCTCTGACGTTGTGGGGGAAGAATCTGGTATACTAAGGGTGTGTCGAATTGACAGGATATCTATTTCCAATAAGACCTCTGAAACTAACTTATTCAAGATGACCTTTTCTTCCTACGAATATTGTTCTGTGCACCAGCTTACAAACTCTGGGAAAGGGAAAATTATTTCTACGGCGTAAGCAATAATGGAGGCTTGGGAATCTTCAAGGAAGGGTATGCATTTTCCAACATTGTCTAGCAAATTGGATTTGGACACGGTAATGGGTGAGATAGTTATTTCTATGTCAAATACATCTGATTCCCTCTCAATTAGGGCTTCTTCTTTAGAGGTGAGGTCTTGCTCTGTTATGGATAAAACGACACGTTTTGTGGCCATAATAAAAAATACCTGTGAATCGGTGGAGAATGCTCGAATCAGGTTCACTGTTGAGCTTTAGTTTTGAATGGATCATTTGTGCCAATTTTCTAACATTTGAACGCTTTGAAATATCATAAAATAATAATGACCATCACCCTCCTTTTATATGTGCTTTTCAATATCGGGGGTGGGGCAAAACGATTTTGGGTAGACCGCTTTTCTCCCAGATATGCCTCTGATGGCGCCACGTGTCTATGAAATGAAACCGTGGTATTTTCCCCAGCCCTCCCTCGAACAATTATCTTTTGCGCTACTTCATCTCCCGATATGTGTCTTGGTCATAGATCTAGGCTTCTTCAAGATCTACGGTCCGTCAGGCCTCAACAACTTATGTGCCTCCGCTATATTGGCCCTTCTCTGTCGGATATAACCTAGTCCTCCAAATCAAGTTGCATCCCCACACTACTTTATCCCTCTGCTAAATGTAAAACTTGTATTCCTTACAAAATTGTTATGGTGATAACAAGTTGAACAATTTGTTCAGACTTAAAGGACAAAGGGATGTAGACTCAATGTGAAGTGAATAATTTCTCCAGAGTAACTTTTCTCTTAAAGTTGAATTATTATCCTCTTTTCCATCGCTCATATTTGGCCCATGTGTAGCCTTCAAGTGGAACTGAAGGGTCGATTCAGAACATTTCCAGTATATGGAAGGCCAAGGATCATAGATCTCATGACATGACATGGAAACCCAACACCATTTTTTAATTTTGGTCACAAATCTCGATGTACTTGGGCGGTAGTGGTGAAACCTGCGTATACGCATGTTGTAATATAGGTGGGGATTGTATATGTGGAAAAATCATGTTTTTAGCTCTAGGATTTGCAAAAAGGGACTTCAAGTCTGCATAGGAAAGTAGAAAAATTCCCTTTGTGCAAGTGAGGAAAATCTTGCTATAGCAAATGCCCCTTAATGTGTGAGTTCAGAGGAGTACCTGTGATGGCCAAAATACATTATAAGACCCAGAAGTGGAGTAATGGGGACCCAGCTGGAAGAACTAGTTGCTCATGACAATATGCACTGACTTTGCACACATGGCTGCCAATTTGAATTACACTGCAGATCCATGTTAAAATATACCAAACAGCTATCCATGGCCATGAATAGGAAATACAAAGGTGGTAACTTTCCAAAGGCTGTCATAGTCACGAACAAGGCCCTGTAAAACCAAACTAAAAATAAATCTGAAGATATTTGTATACAATGGAGTACAATCTGATCTCCCATGATCACTGAAGTCACATAGGTATTGGTCTAATGAAAGGTTGCAACTGCTCAGGTAAGTTACGACTATAAACTGATGTCCTCAAGTCTTCTACACAATCCACCAAAGGTGCAAGTCTACATCGTGTGAATAAAGGAGTTGAGATTGAACATAATGAGACTTCGTTTGATTATCGGTCATTGAGGTATATTGTTAACAAACGCGAGACAACCTACCAATCATGAAAGTCGGTATCAAGGCACCGAGTACATTCTTACAAGTGTGAATAAAGGATTCGGGGTCGAACACTTGAAGAATCCATGATCAGGAGACGTTGATGTATTCCCAACTGTCGATGGGGAGAGAACCTACCACTAATGACTGAAAGCCTCTAGGTACTCATAGGACTCTAGGTCTCATCTCCAAAATAGATGAGTTGAAGCCGATGGAAGGAGAACCATTGAAAGGAGAGCATTAAGGCATCTCTCATCATTCAACAAAAGGTACAAAGTAGGAGCTTGATGATTTGGAGGAAATCTGACAAAGAAATTGTTCATGAACCAATGACCATGTGCGTCTTCCACATGTGCTAGGTGAAAGTGGTACATGAAAAAGACCCTTTGAATAGCAGCCAATGAGGAAAACTATTGACAAAGGAGAGGAAACTACCAATAGGGATAATGGAATCCAAGACACTGCACGAGTCTCAATGTGTGAATAGATGTCTTTTCATCGAACACAAGGGAAACCATGTAGTCAACGAATGATGATTAAATGTCAACTGTTGGGTTCAAGGTTACCTACCAATGAGGAAAGTAAGACCAGAGTGCACAATAGGACTACAACTTCATGTGATTTTGAGACAAACTGAGGGTATGGACAACATGCAAAGTCAAGAGTTTTGAGCAATGGCTGACACAGGTTGATAGACATCCTTTGAAAAAGAGCATGAGACATATGGAAGACTCTGGCAGCATAGACTCAATGATGAAACCTTGAGATGTAGGAGGCATCAATCAAACTCTCCATAAGGACAAGAAGAGTAACCAATCGGAGGAGTAAACTCTATGTAACGAGATTAGCTTTCCTAATGTCATGCTAAACCCAAAATTATGATAATAAGTGGACTCAAAAATTTTGTGTTATGTTCAAAGGTGACATGACTGCTGCTAATATAAGATAATACTCCCTTCTCGCCCGTCATTTTTTGTTTTTTCATAATCAAATTAATGTTATGATACAGAGGAGGAAACAAGTGTCGCGAGTAAGAAAAACTAGTTCCAACAGTGGAACCTACATATGCTCAATGCAAGGAGATGCATGTGGGAGATGGACACTTGAGGGAATGTTTCCTCATGGGTATAGGGTGTCAAGATGCAAAGTATATAAACAAGGCTCTGCTTGGTTGAGGATATAAATTGTTGAGCTAAACAACTTATAACGTAAAATCGAGAACCGGCAATTGGCTCAATACCGCAAGCAAGGGCATGAGATGCAATCACAACTTACCGCCAAAAAATGTCCTTTTTCGTAATCTTAGTCTACTTTTTTTGAAAAAGGGATAAAATTGCACCAAATAGATGTTCTTTCAAATACAATTTACGAGTGTGAAAGAGACAAGTTCACTTGGCAATATTTTTTCTTTCTGAAAACAAGTCAGAAAAGAGCTTAAATCAAACTCGTTTGGGAGTCCTCTAGGTATAGATCAGTATGTTTATGAGTGAGAAATGAGCTTCAGCATAAAGTCATGTATTATCTATAAGGGACTCCTGGTCCTACGAAAAAAAATCTCTGCATGGGAACCGAATGAAGCAGAGGATCGAACTAGGGTACCCATGTTTGGTAAGTCTCTACCATTTGATAACGACACTTCTAGTAGCATATAGAAGGTCCTCTGTCGCTATAAAATGGGTTCGTACCTAAGGCATATGAGTGGCAGTCATAGGACGATGCAAGTGTGTATGATGGAATCGATACCTATCCTATATGTTGGGTAGCGAAAATACCTGTCCAAAGTTATGAACGGGTGACATAACACTGACAACTGCAAGAATTCATGGAAAAAACTACAAAAACCAACTCAATCCACTGTCGTATTAGTCCATTAGGCAAAAATATTGTCTGAAACTATGCAAAGTGGGTAAAAAATTGCTATAAATAGTAAAAAAAAAACAAATTTACTATACCATTTGTATTTTTACCCAAATAGTGGATTTTGGACCAAATTACCTTTGAACTTCAATTAGTGATTGTAGAAGCTACGAGTGACGGAATCGACAACTATCTGGACCAGGTAATTCCTCTTCCTCTCCTCTTTCTTTTCAGTGGATTAGATTTTGTAATTAGGTTCCAATTTTTAAGTTATTTAGGGTGCAAATTAAAACTTTAGGTGTACACAGGCTATTTTTCATCAAATCATGTATATGCATGATTATACGCGACTGTCTAAAAAATAGCCAGCATATACTCAAACCTATACGCGATTGTGAACACTACAGCCTACATATATGTCCATAAACATTGTTTTTTAGTGGTTTCTAACTCAAAAAAATATTTTTCTCTTGYAGGATGGTGCTAGAGTGGAGGGAAAGGGAACATGAGGAGGTAGATGTTGCAATGGAGAGAGATCCAGGGGCCCAAATGACCTTGAAAATATGCAGGTTGTATAAGTTTGGGGCTCTCAAAGGGATGAGGGCCCAAGTGAGATTGCTAYAGTTTCTCATGGATTACTGGGATCCAGATAGTGAGAGCTTCAGCCTTGATGGGAAACCATTAAGGATTGAAGTCGAGGACATTTATTTCTTGACRGGATTGTCAGGTCAGGGTGAGGTAGTCAACCTCAAAGCTCGGGGAGCTTGGAGCGGTATGAAAATAGAGGAATACATAGATGCTCATTGCATTGTAGGGACCAATAAGGTCGGGAGTCAACTCCCCATTTGAGCGATAAACAATCTAAGCCTCAAGATTGTTGTCCTCATTTTGACACGGATCACAGGATCGGCCTCTTTGTACCAGGCATCATGGATGCTTATTTTCTACTCAATAGAGTGCTTGAGACCCATGGTGTACAACTGGTGCACCTCACTAATGGCTAACATGAAGAGCTAGTTGACAGAATGAAAACAGGGTAGTAAGAGGAACTTCGGGTTCACTTCTATCTTGTGTAGCTTTTTCTTCAAGCGGGTTCCAGGTTTGGGACCAAGATTTGAAATCATTCCACGCGGACCTCGCGATCCATCCATGGCATGGTGGACCGAGGTGGTCAGGTGGCAAGGGGGAGGTACAGTGGCAAAACCCTACAACGATGACTTCTTCTTATGGAGACGACAGGTCATAGCTCTGGATGACTACCCTTACACAGGGATCAACTTCAGAGGACATCCTGATATTCCATTACCACCAGGGTCTGCCTACGGAGACGTAGGTATGTCAAGGTTTTTTAAATGTTTCATTTTTTGTATTTTTGTATAGGAAAATGAAAAATTATTGTTGGATGATGTTAAGTACTAGTTAGAAATGTATGTGATGCAGACGTAGGTCCATGATGACCGGACGGACTTCCATGACATCATTGGAGGCACCGGGAAGATGAGACAGCAGGAGGAGATGCAGAGAGATTCCTTCAAAACGTGCAGAGCAACCTGTCTCATTTGACACAAAGGATTCTAATGGTTCAGGTGGAGGATCTACCAGAGGCTATGCATCAACAGGTGGTAGGTGTTCCCCGTGATTGGGTGTAACTCTTTCGGCGTCTCGCAAATGCCGTATTTTTCTATCATGACACTCATCTAATGCCACAGGCATAGATGTCATGGCTATTATATGATTGACTGCATATGTATATTGAGGGTGTTAGCCCCAATTTTGTACTATAAACATCATATTTTTTGAAATATATATAAGAACATAGTTCTTTGGCTTTACTTATTTTGCAATGTGTACATTGATGAGAATTTTTTCTTTGCTTTAGTTATGCGACAAATGCCAATATAAAATGAAAATAGCATATGCATTGGATATATAACTAGAACTCCTAGGTATGTGATGATAAGTAATAAAATCAAACTGTTGTTCCAAAAGTCATACCCGTAGGAATCCAGGTGAACCTCCAAAGAGTGAATACCATTCGAAATGGAATCAAGCAAAAGTTCTATAACAGCACTATATTCAGCCACATTATTCATGGATGGCCCTAGGCATGTGCCACCTGAAGACACCAGTAAACCCTGATGCAGGAGCATCACCAACACATCAAGCGAGCCATCGCGGAAGCGGAAGACAGCTGGATAAGCCAGCACAAATTTTGAAACACCTTGGAAATTTTTGCGCAAACATTAATGTAACAATTTAATGAAGCGCACTTTGTGTATTTTAAATGGACCTTGAGCCTTTAAGCTCTCATCCTTAGTAGATAGAGGCATTTAAGATAGTTAATGATAAGTAGATAGAATTTAATTCTAGACTAGATTGTTTGAGAGAGCAAGACGGAAACGGGATATAGACACCCTCATTGTGCATTGTAACATAATTCTGGAGGATCAGGAGAGCAAGAGCATGCAGAGAGTTGTGTAAAGACACCCATGTACATATACTTGAATTAATAGAAGAGATTGATTCAAATTCATGGTTTTGTGGTTGTTCTCTGTGTATTGATGCTTAATGTTGTGCTCGTGAATGTTTGCTTCCAGTTATACTGTGTACATGATTTCATGTTTAAGTTGAAGTCTGAGAGGGTAAAGGAATGAGTTTCAATTATTTCTCTAATTGAGCCAGAGAATTCCTGCAAGGAGTGCAGTCGAATTGTCTGCAAGGAGTGCGTTGACAGAGGGTTCAGGCAGAGATAGCTTTTGTTATCATTCATCCCAAAGGTGCAGTTGGGCATAGGAGCCATGCAAGGAGTGCGCATGCTGAGTAAAGGTCTCAGGGTTGTAAACCTGAGTGAAGTATTGAAGACTGCTGTTGCAGGTGTGCGCAGAGTCAAATACTTCAACACTTAGACATGATTGAAGGTTTGCCGCAAGGAGCGCGAGCCAAGGAGTTCTTTCTGAGGACTTGAAGCCGGGTGGAAAGCTCAGGAGGTATAGAACCTTTGATAAATCACCTAGGGAAGCACCGGGAGTTGGTGCCATGACATTCAATAAGCATCGTGATTTTTCACATAGAAGGGCGAGTTCCATGGAGGAACGCTTAGTCATTTCATAGATTTTCATCAGGAAGAACGGACGGTCGAAATTCTCCAAGGAGAATTCGCGAAACACCGTGAGTCGTTAGATCTCGCGGAGGTGCAAGGGAGATACTGCAGGTATTCCCATAGTGTTTAAAGCTCAGAAGGGGCAGCACCATTGGTCAGGGCCATGAGGATCGTTGGATCTACTCGTAGATCGGCATATCGGGGTTTCGTGGATTGAAACTCCAAATTCTTGCAACAGAAATCGCGATATCGTGATACGCGATATCCCGACAGTCAAAGGATAGCGTGTGGGGCCACAGGAGTTGGTGGAGGATAGGTGGCACACCGTATGAGAGTTCAGGAAAAGTAAAGTCCTGAAACCATTGACATCATGATTCGCAATCCTGCGAAGTCCAAAATCCTGACAAGGTGACGGGATTGTGGAAAAGTCAACCTACGAGCGCATCGTAGTTTCGTTGCATCGGGGTTTGGGAGTCGGTAAAATGAGTGGTTCAATATCGCAAATGCCAAATTTGCGATGGAGGAAGTACCGACAGGGTAAAGGGAGAGGTCAGCGTTGACTTTTATCGTTTGTTCAGGGATTCGTAGAACCAACACTCAATCACTGACCTTTGGATTCGCGAAGTCACAAGTTCTGATTCCCTGATAAGTAAAGAAAGGGGGATCGCACGAAGAGATTTGTGGGTGCAGATTTCTCGATAGGGAAATAGAATAACCTTGGTGTTCTTTGGGTCGAGGGAAGAGAAGATCCTGTGTGTGCGCGTGGACCTTCCGACTTGCGGGTAGTGAAGGGGCCGCGTTGTCGTCAAGTGGTATCAGAGCGCAGAAAAATTCTTTGTTTTCTATAGCATATAAGGGAAAGAGAATTCACCATGCTGTCAAGAAGAGATAGAAAATCACCTGATCCAGAGGATAGGGAGGTGCAGAGAAGAAGAGGCAGGCAGATGGCAAATCCAGAAATGGAGAGACAAATGCGTGATATTCGAGCGAGACTCGAAGACATGGAGACATCGCAAAGACACACAGCCAGTGCAGGGGATCTTAGTGATTCCAAAAGTGAGATTGAGGTTGAACGTGAGGAGGAGGTCACAGCCGAAGATGCATCAAATGAGCGTTTGATTAGAGCTATTGCACGGATGGGTGCAAAGGCAAAAATGGACATTCTAGTTTATGAGGAAAATTTGGATGCGGAAGAGCTTCTAGACTGGATTAGAGCTCTAGACACATACTTCGACTATGAAGATTTCGAAGAAGACAAGAAAGTCAAGCATGTTGTTACATGCTTGAAAGGACATGCAGCATTGTGGTGGGATGAACTACAAGCTGAAAGACACTGCAAGGGTAAGCAGAAAATCAAGAGCTGGGACAGGATGATCGCAAAGATGAAAGAGAAATTCATCCCGAGAGATTATCAAATCACTATGTTCAGGAGGATGCAGAACCTGAGACAGAAGTTGATGACAATAAAAGAATACACTGAGGAATTCTATCGATTGAACATCAGGGAAGGTCATCGGGAGAGCGATGATGAGAAAGTTTCCAGGTACATGAACGTCCTGAGATATGATATTCAGGACGAGATGAGCATGGTAACCATCCGGACGGTGGAGGATTCTTATCAAATGGCTTTGAAAGCGGAAGAGAAGTTGAACCAAAAAAAAAGTCAGAGGGGCCGAGGTAGAAGTTAGCTCATAGGAAAGTCAGTTACCCAAGATAAATTCCAGAAGCCCAAGGAGGAATGGAAGAAACCTCAGGGTAAAGCTGAGAGAGGTGGAACTTCACAGCGAGGGCAGCAATATGCAGAACAGAGAGGGAAGCATAATGAGCAGAGAGGAGATTATGCTGACAACAACACTTTTCCTCATACTAGAGGTAGAGGAAG
>JASDQU010195974.1:0-11386 GCA_032191745.1 Picea mariana | reverse complement strand
TTTGGGACTTCGACAAGCTGTTGAAGGCGGAGCACAAGACGAAGTAGAGATCGCGGGATCTCAGCCCCTTTTTAGGGCTTTTTGGGTTTTGGGATTATGTAACGGGTATGGGAATGTCGGCCCATGGGTTTACTCATGCTTAGGTCCACTTTTGTAATGTATAGATAGAAGACTAGGCGATGTAATAGGTGGTAGTGGTGAAAGTGGTAAATAGTGCTAAGTGTTAATCCGATCTGTGTGATCAAGGGATTGTAAGAGTGCTAAGTGCTAAGTAATTGCTTTGTTCATACCGTGTGAGACTTGCAGATCTACGTGCAAGTAATTGTAAGAAGGCTTGGTGTTGTACCCTAGCTCGAAGAAGGAGGATCTAGCAGAGTGCGTGCAGATCTCCTGTCTTCTATGGAGTAGGATTTTGATGCTATGTGCTTGTAAGAAGCTTGACCAAGATAATAAAGAAGAAGAGTTGGTAGATGTAGCCCCAGGGTGGGGGTGAACCACGTACGTGATGTGTTGCTATGCTTCGTGTAATGTGTTGATGTGTTTATGTCTTTACTTGCTAAGTGATTTGATATAGATAGATAGATCTGTTTATGATTTGTGCTAACAATGAATATGGATGTTAGATATGACCTCTGTGAATGTGCTTAGTGCTTGAATCTACTAGATATAATCTATCTCTCTATTCTAAGTGCTTAGATACATCAGATATGACTGAATGATGTAGTGTTTTGTTTTATCTGTGGAGTAGATAATGGTTGAATATTGATGAAATGTCGATGCTAAGTGCTTTGTTAAGTATTACAATATTAGATCTGTGTCGTAGCTACGGTTGCAGACACTTGAGTCCTACAACCACCCCTGCCTCTATCTTGGGTGAGACTTCATCTGCTTCACAGGTGTTGCCGAAGGGTCGGTAGTTAGGGTTTTTTTGGTGCGCTATTGTAGCATTGAACCCTAGGTCTTCCCCTGTGCCAACAAATGGTTCCATTGTCAGGACCTGAAACTGTGATTGCTGGGAACTAAGGAAGAAGAAGCTTTGTGCAAAAATATGACCTGAAACTGTGATTGTTGGGAATTGAGGAAGAAGAAGATTTGTACAAATATTCGATCTGAAACTATGAAAGCTCCGTGCATAGATCTTTTTCCCTAGTGCACAACATTCTACTTAACCTGTGAAGCTCTATGCCAAGAAAAGAGGTCAGATCTGAAGAAAAGAGGTAATATTTGGAAGCTCTATGCTCCGATAAAGGTAATAATAGTGAAACGTTTTAGATCTGAAAGATTTGTGCTCTGTAGAAGTAAGATAAGTGGTTTTTTTTTTTCAATAGTATGGATCTAGGTACGTTTGAAAGATTTTGTCCTAGCTTTAAAAATAGGGCACTAATAGATGAAACAAGGTTTGATATGAGTAGATTTGATAAGAATAATGAAATATATGTTATACCTATGCATAAAAAGAATGTTTGGACTAACAAGTGGATGCAGGATCCTAGAAAGAAATGTTTGTAGGTTAGCTACTATGATCCTAGCGCGCAGTACAAAAAGAGATGGGGATCATTTAAAAGAAAGAGAGGATTAACCCTTTGTTACAATTGCAGAAAAATGGGACATCTTGCTAAGGAATGCCCTGGGAGAAGATCTAGTTGTCTTTGTTGCAAAGCTATGGACCATGAAGTATTGGATTTCCATAGAATGATTGCTAAGCTTGAAGGAATGAACATAAGACAAGAAAACCCTAAGGCAGATCTAGAAACTAAGATTATGGCAGAACCCCAACAAGAATCAGAGAAGGTATTGCTACAGATTAAAGAAACCATGAATGCCTACCGACATGTCATCTTATCAAAGATCCTCAACGAAAAAGAATGCATAGAAGAAATAATAGGAGACTTCGAAATTGACTGTGTTCTAGATGAGGAAACACAGGTGAATATCATGACAGAAAGAACTTGGGAACATTTAGGGAAGCCTGCTATGAATCCTTCATTGGGAGGAATAGGGTTATTTAGAGGAAAGTTGATAAACCTATGTGGAAAGCTCACCCAGATATCTATGAATGCCAATGGAACTTCGACAGAGGAGGATTTCGAGATTGTTAAATTTATTGAGAATAGTGCCCCATTTACCATGTTACTAGGAAAACCTTGGATTGAAAGAGATCAATCCAAAAGGAGGTGAGAAGAAGAAGTTTTAGAGCAGAAGAAGCAAGAGTTAAAGGATTTCATGACTAGAAGGATCGCACACTTGATTGAAGAACATGAGAACAGATCAAAGTTGTTTAAAACTAGAGACCCGGATGTCGAAGCTACAAGAACACTAGAAGACCCACAGAAGACTGGAGTACCTACTCCAGATAAAGAAGAAGTATTGCCCTTGAATCTTAGGAAAGAATATCAATAGCGCAGAGTAATTATGCCAAAAGAAGATAAGAATCAGAATGGAAAAGGGAATACCGATATGAATCTCACTGGAAAGAAGGATAGAAAGCTAAGTAAGAAGAGAGCTAAGATCAACAATTTACAGAAGGTTCCATAGGGAACTTCCCAGAAAGAGAATTTGCAAAATTGGAGCTTCGTTGGGATATCAGAACAACGTCAAATGACACTTTCCATAGCGAAGCAATATAGCCATTGGGAACAATATAACCATTAGGCCGATCCCCCGAACGGGTAGAAAGGCATTTATGGTTCACCACCAGACCATTGGACCGCGTCGTAACGGACATAATAGAGTTAATGAAGGATTCTCACCCATTGCAAGAGATCTGTTGCCAAGTTATCTATTTATCCCGTCGCGACATGCACCAAGAACACTTTTGCTAACCACGAATCTGAGCCCACGGACTTGTTGATTTTGCATAGTGATCATTGTGCTATTTACTTCTATCCCATTGCAGTGTTTAAGTTACTCCTCGAACTTGAGATTTCCAACCCCGAGCGTGTGTGTCATATGATTTCAACGCAACAAAGAAAGTTGTTGAAGAAGTTCCCATCGACCTCATTACTGAAAGAATAATGTTGATGTCTGCAGGTATACAGGATTCATCGACGAGAAAAGTGAAAGCCTCTCCGTCGACTGCTCGTGGAGCTGGACCATCCCAACCATCAATAGAAAAGAGAACCAAGCACAGAGATGACCTAGCAAATGCAAAGTTGATTCCGACCATATTGCTTGATTACATCCCGCCTCTCGCTGGTGCGGTGAGTCATGATAGTGTGCCTGTAAATTCTAACCTTGTACAATGTCTACTGTAAATAGATATTTAGAAAAGAACAAAAAAGATACAATGGAAAATACAAACATTACACAGATATTTTTCCCCTGGAAACCCAAACCGGGAAAAGCAACATATATTATATTCATTCATTATTTTACATTGTTTACAATACAATATACATATAGGAGCCAGCGGCATCCAAAACCCTAACCCAATGACTTGGATTAGTCCAAAACCCTAATTCCTTAATCGAAAACAGAAAACCATCGACAAAAACCATATGATGAAAAAAACCACCTAAATACATGACACGTTTCCCGAGGTAGGTGTCACATTTCCCGAGGCAGAAAAAAAATTTCCGGGGGCGCTACCCCTGGACCCCCGCGTAGGAGGCTCCACCCCCCTACACCCCCCTCCAACCCCCTTGTGCGCCCGATGCATACACTCAGACATTACTACTCGTGCAAATAATATAACACACACCCAACAGTGCCAAGAGATTTTGGGTACACCATAGTCACTGCATACCTCCCGAAGGGGATATGCACAGTTTGAGCAGACCAGGAAAATATTGCAGCATTGAAGTTCAATGACTTCAACCTCGGAGATCACAAGATCTATGGTATGCTCTCCCTATATAAATACCTGACTAGGATGAAGGGGAATAATTCAAAGATAATCCCCCAGTCGTGGACGATTAAACTCGCGCATTCCACCCTGCTAATGTCATGAAGACCCACACTTCGGAAGACACCAGGAAGTCAATGCCTATGTCAATATACTAATCTCATGCTACCATGGAGACTACCTATGGCTAGACCGTCGTATTATAGTTGACCCAATGTTGATCCACAAGATCACAGGACTGAGTATGGAAGGACCCGACCTACACGATTTCTACCTAGTAAAAGCCGCAGATCGCGCGCTAGCACAGAAGATCAATGATACATATGGTGATGTTGAGAAGGGAACAAGAGGGTACAAGGTAGCTTCCATACAGAGTGGCCCAGTGCACCTAGCATGTCAAATGATATTTGGAAAGTTAGTAAGGAAGAACCATTCTACGCAAGTCATTGGCTTCGTCATTGACCTCGCAGGGAAGTGTGCGAAAAGCCTATAGAAGAACTGGGCAAAGTACATAGTTAACCGGTTGGAACTAGACTGCCGAGAAGCACATGATCATGGCTATGAATTTCAATTTAGATAGCTTCTGATCCTCACTGCCTTTGTTTTCTGAGAGATGCTGGAAGGTGCGACCTTCCTGGATATAGAGCTAGTCAAACTGCTTGCTCTGAAGTTTGCTACCCTTTGGCATTCAAGTGATATGAACAAACAATGGCAGTCAAACATTGTGTTTCATACGTATTACCTCCAGCTAAAGAGATCCATCGAAGTTGAGCCTCGCATGACTCTGAACACCTTACATAGGTTCTGAACCCTGATGAAGTTCAACGCAGATCGACACTTCATCTACATTACAACGTGAGAAGATGAACATAAGGAGCAACTCCAATCATACTATAAAATTACAGAAAAAGACCTTGAGGAGATCACTAAGGAATGGTCCGTTGACCTCCTTATCCCCTCCAACCCTGCAGAGATATCAGACCTTGACAACCCAGAGGACACTCATAAAGAACATAAAACACCTGGAACCAACAAAAGAAAGAAGACTGAAGAGGTCCAAGATTTAAGTAGCGTCTCAAGAAAGACTGCTTCAGTATCACCTGACTGAGGGGGCGATGAACAAGTAGAAGCTGAACAGAAGCCAGGTGAAGTAACACCACCCAGAGACGAGGTTGATACCCAGAAGAAGAGGAAGGTGTCCCCCCTAAAATATTCTTTCCAGAAGAAATCAAAAGCCACCATGACCAAGATGTAGACTGCCCTCACGTCTGATGATTTTGAATTCATCATAGTAGCCCTGAACGCTGCTTCGCTGGAAATAACAGAGAAACAAAAATCCAAGAAGGAAGAAATGTATGATAGAATTGAAATCGAACTCTAAGGGGTACAACAGGCCTTTCATTCTAGTCACTCACTCTCCACTATGCCCCTGCCATCAGGAGAACTAGAGTTGGGAGATGAGCCAACCCAACTCCATCAACTAGTTGATATAGTCAAAGCTCGCCTTCGACGAGCACAAGAAGAAACAAGACAAGCCACTTAGGCCTTGAAGCAAGTGAAAGGTGTACTTGTAGAGAAACACAATGCTATAGAACAGGAAAATATTTCTCTCCAAGCGAAGTTCAACGAAGAAAAATCACAGATGTAGCACGAAAAAGAATAGTTGCTCGCGGAGCAACTAGAAGTGAAAGAAGTTGTCAATAGAGCACTTCTCTCTGTGATAGTCATAGAAATAAAGGCAGAGGACCAAGTCACACATCAAGTAGAGAAACTCATAGAAGCTATCCAACAACTACAACAATGTATAGTAGACTTAGAGCTATGCACAGTGCCCAAGACTCCGCAGGATGTAAGAGACCAAAGAGAAGCAACTGCCTGGAGCACAGTTGAGAGACTAAAATCCCTTGACATGGAATGCAAGAAGCTGAGTGATTGAAATGCCTAGACGTATGAGCAACTCACCGAGAACCAAGAATTGCAGGCACTGGATTCACAACTCTAGGAAGCAAAGCAACACGCAGAGAAAATACAGGTGCTGTTGAAGCCCCTGCCAGCTATGGAAAGAATGAAGCGATCTCAAGAGCAATGCACTGACCAACAACAGATCCACACTATCTTGAGCAAAGTTATTGAAGTAACAAAGAAGATCCAACCCGTACAATATAAGGCTTACCAATTGTCCACAGAGGTCGAAGGAAGAGGAGCAGAACTAGAGTTGGTTGTAACTGCAACTGAACAGTGTCTAGAGGGACCTGTCAACGATGCAGTCATCCAAGAGTTTGCTGAACAGGAGGTCATGGCACATCAACAAGTCCAAACAGCTAGAGCTAAGCGCGAGTCTTTTGAAGTAGAACTACCCAGACCAGAGTGACTCGGGACAAGTCACAGGTGAGTGTTGGGGGCCTGCTGACCCTTGACCAAGTTTTGTTGATTCTTGGTCACTTTTGACCTATTTTTGGGACTTCGATAGGCTGTTGAAGGTGGAGCGCAAGATGAAGCAGAGATCGTGGGATCTTGGCCCCTTTTTAGGGATTTTTGGGTTTTGGGATTATGTAACAGGTATGGGAATGTCAGCCCATGGGTTTACCCATGCTTAGGTCCACTTTTTTAATGTATATATAGAAGACTAGGCTAAGTGGTGAAAGTGGTAAATAGTGCTAAGTGCTAGAGATCTGATCTTTGTGATCAAGGGATTGTAAGAGTGCTAAGTGCTAAGTACTTTCTTTGTGCATACTATGTGAGACTTGCAGAGCTACGTGCAATTAATTGTAAGAAGGCTTAATGATGTACCCTAGCTCGAAGAAGGAGGATCTGGCAGAGTGTGCGCAGATCTCCTATCTTCTGCGGAGTAGGATTTTGATGCTATGTGCCTGTAAGAACCTTGACCAAGATAATAAATAAGAAGAGTTGGTGGACGTAGCCCCAGGGTGGGGCTGAACCATGTACATGCTGTGTTGCTATGCTTTGTGCGATGTGTTGATGTGTTTATGTATTTACTTGCTAAGTGCTTTGATATAGACAGATAGATCTATTTATGCTTTATGATAATGATGAATATGGATGTTAGATCTGACCTCTGTGAATGTGCTTAGTGCTTGAATCTGCTAGATCTAATATATCTCTCTATTCTAAGTGCTTAGATACGTCAGATCTGACTGAATGATGCGATGCTCTGTTTTATTTGCAGAGTATATAGTGGTTCAATATTGATGAACTGTCGGTGCTAAGTGCTCTGTTAAGTATTACAATCACAGATCTATGTCCCAGCTAAGGTTGCAGACACCTGAGTCCTGCAACCACCCCTGCCTCTACCTCGGGTGAGACTTCATCTTCTTTGCAGGTGTTGCCAAAAGGTCCGGTAGTTAGGGTTTTGTTGGTGCATTGTTGTAGCATTGAACCCTGGGTCTGCCCCTATGCCAACAGGAGGTTGTGTATCCCTACGGGGGAGTAGGGGGGATGCATTAGTTAATACTTATCCCCCCCCGATATCGGGCCTTGGTCATATGCTGAAAATGCCATATGGTCACAGGATTTGATTCCATGCACTTGTTTGAGTGGTTAGGCTCCTGGTTATAACCCCCTGGTTGCGCATCTTGGCCGGTGGGCTAGCCCGACCGACCGTGTGCCAACCCCAAACATCCGTGTACCAATGATAGACCAATGGTCATATGGTATGGTTTCATACTAAGTATATAACCATGGGCTAACAAAACAGAAATCCACGACAATATTTTAGGAGTAAGGAAATATGGTAAGGTTCCATGTCGGTGCGCTAGGTGTTGGGGCCTAGCCCCAACCCTAATATCCACCCACATTACATTTTTTTTTTAATTCAAATATTTTATTTGAACTACGGTAATTAAGAATCAACATGGGCAGACTGGTAGCCCAGCCCTACCAAGACACTTGCCACCCAAACCAGAGGTCATAGGTTCGACCCCAGTGGACTCCAAATTTTTTCCATTCAACCGCTAACCAATGGAGGGGTGCCATGTGGTAGCACAGGACTGGGCCACATGGCACCATGCTATTTGCCAATAATATGCCATGTGTCAAGCTCAGATTCATCCACCCTGTCAACACATGTCTACCCAGTCAGCATCCACTGTACCTTCCATGTCATTGTACGACCATTCGACCTATATAGTTAGTTGCCATGTCATCAATGTACGGACTGTACAGTCAACATTTTTTTTTTTTGTGACAAAATGAACATACCACGATATCTTTCACATACGGTGTCTGTTTGAGCCTGTTCAAGTTGCATTGGGTTTGTATCAACGAGGCCTACGCACATGTTCATTTTGAAGCCATTTTGAGCACTTTTATTTTTAGGCCTTCCTGGACGCATTTTGATTCCTAGATCCATTATGGATCACACATCCCCACTAAAGACATTTTGGTCCTCCAAAAGGATACTAACTAGTCATCAAGTGTGGGATAGGCCACCCCACTTTTTATCTGTCTCTAAAATCTGTCCCATGCACCTATATCATCAAGATCAACTGTAAAAAAACCATGATAACTAATAGCATATTGTTAGCCACTTGTACTCTGTCACATATTATTGAAGACACTATCATCCATGTTGACAACATTACTAATGACAACATCAGAAATATGACTGCAAATGAGCTAATATGTTTGTAATACTTGCACAAAATTAACTTATCTTGAAGAAAAATGTGATTGATCTTCCATTCTACAATCATCTTCTGTTCTTTCTTAAGATCAATTGCTTGATTTGAAACAATTATAGGTGTGTTTCTTGCATGAGCTTCCTTTCTTAATTGTTCCATTGTTTGAAGAGATTGATTTTCTTTTATATTATGAGCATGTACAACATATTCCTTGCTTGCTTTGATTAAGTGATATTGATTATGTTCCCTGTAGAATATTTCTTTGCGATCATACAAATAAGGATTGCATAATACCATTCCACATTCATCGGGTGACACTACATCACATGTTACCTTATCCACAAACTTAGATGAAATTGAAAAATTTAATGTGCATTTCTTTGTTATGTGCAATTTATGATTATTGCTTATCCATTTAAGTGAGTAAGGTTTATGATACATCTGAGTGTTTAATCCCAATTGTTTAACCACTTCCTCTGAAATCAAGTTAGATTGAGATCCACTATCTATCAATGTTTCAAACTTAGTATGTCTCATTATGACCCTTATGTGAAACAATTTACTTCAAGAATAAAATCCATCACCAATTTTACCTGTCAAACCAACCACTAAAATTTTAGATTCATCATCTAAATCCGATCCCAAGTCTGTTGTCCATGTTGCTGCTGAAATTGTTTGCCTCCCTTTCCTCTCTTTGAACCACTTCAGTCTCTTCTCAGGATGCAATTGCCGGAAATGGTCCTCATCATGCCCTTCTTTCTTGCAATGCTTGCAAGAGGGCTTCTCTTCCTTTCTTGCCACTGGATTTTCCTTCTTTCCATTCCACCTCCTTTTCCCCTCTTTTCTCGAAGACGATTCTCCTAATACACCAACTCATGTTTTTCCTGCCTCAATGTATGCTGCTTGAACATAAACTTCATCAAGATTAGTAGGTCCAAACATAAATATAGTGTTACGACTATGTGCAGGTAAACCTCCCATATACTTCATAAGAGTTTCTTAGGTATGTAGAGGAATATCTAACATCAATGCCATTTTACAAAATCCATCTGTGTATTCTTGCATTTCTTTTCCCTTTCTTAGTTTAATACATTGTCATTCAATTAAAGCATTCTCTTTATAACCCAAAGGATAAAAAATTTTTCTAAGTGCATAAACAAAAACTTGCCATGATGGAAATACATTAACCACTTGTTGCGTGCCATTTTGAAACTTTCTTTGCCACCAGATGAGTGTTGTGCCTACAAGTCTAAGTGATGCCAACTTGATTTGTGTTGCCTCATCCTTGATTTGTTGCACACAAAAATAAGCCTCCATCTGTCTGACCTAGTTATCAAGCCTCTCTGCATTGACTTCACCATCATACATAGGTAATTCAAATTTCACATCAAGCTTAAGTAAAGGCATTTAATTTTTATGTTTATGGACATGTTTTCTTGTTGTGTATTTGGAACTTGAACTTGAAGAAGAAGAAGTTGATGGAGAAGAAGGAGGTGAAGGAGGAATTTGAGGAGGCTCCTCTCCTTCTTCACTTTAGACCTTTGAAGATTCACCTGGAACTGGTCTCTTCCATTCCAAGTAATCCTCATATAGAACCTTCATCATCTCTGACATGGTGAAGAGAGTATTTAGAAACTCTTTCTCATCATGATAAATTATCTCTTTCGATGCCATCTTCTCACTTTGAGAAGTTCTCTTTATCTATCCAATCTCAAGATTATCACCAACAAGATCGCCTTCACCACAATTCATCTTTTCCCCGGTAATTATGCAAACTTAAAAACCAACCGTCAACTAGATCTAATACCACTGGATTCGAAAAGATCTTTTAACTACAATGGTTGAGTTTTAAAGCATGAGTTAAATAACTATTTAGGAATTTTAATGAAAGAGGAAGAATTATAGATGAAACATAGCAACCATAAAGAAATATATAGATCTGGAAATAAGCATTAATAAACAACAAACCATAAACAACAAAGTTGATAACGGAGTTCGGCAATATTGCATACATCTCCGGGCCTTTGTCTCAATGGGTGAGGCTTTCTTATTTCTGTTAAAATATTCAAATGTACATCATAAAAGTGCCAAATGGGTTATAAAATGATCTAGTTGTGTTCTACTATATCTCAAGAACCCAACAAAACCGACGGCACTAAAAATGGATGAACGAAGCTCCTAGAAATGGCCCACAAAGGTGCTCTCCTCAATGGCTTCCCTTGCATAAAAATGGCTTTGCCTCAACAATTCTTCAACATTTTTCTATTCTAAACCTCCCCCTTTGGCTTCAAGAACCTCTATTTAATATAGGCCTGAATTTGGTAACAAACTCCCAACTTCCCCCTGTTAGGCGAAATATATGTCGTTATAGTACTTGCCCAACTATTTAATTGTCAACCCGGGTACGTAGACTGACGAAGCACATGCACTGTATATGCAGGACTGAAGTAGAACTAATCTAATCTAATCTATGTTGCTGAAATCAAACTGATCTAAGAAAGCATTGAAACACTAACTAGGAAAGCATGAAATTGCCTAAGGGAAATACAACATGTGAAGAGTTAACAACAATGAGCTCATACAATATATCAATTTCAAATCACATTACAATAGTCAAATGACAAAACATAAAAGAATAACAAAGCTAAGAATCCCCTTCTCCTGATTACAATCACATCCTAATTGAAATCTAACTTCTCATTGAATCCTAATTCTCTAATTCCAACTCTAATTGAATCTCATGAAGAGAGAGCACTCTCTTATATACATGAAGAAGATAACCATCTCATAATTGCAGATCCACTATTCTCTCAACCACTCTCAACTACTTTCCCATTATTACAAGATATGATCCCTTCAAATCCTCACACATATCTCTCATATATCTTAGATAAGATATTCT
>JASDQU010195972.1:4175-18737 GCA_032191745.1 Picea mariana | reverse complement strand
AGGGGACTATGAGTCCCTTCTTCCTCCAAGGGAAGGCTCTTGGACCCTCACTAGTAGCTCTTCTTACAACAAAGAAAATGAAAATGGTGATGAAAGAACTCTTTGCAAATCCACTCAATGGTGAGATGGATTGCTCAATGAAATGGTGCCAATGTGTTCTTGTTAAGGATGGAGTCCTTAAAACAATATAGGCAGCATAAAATTACTTTGAATTCCTTGAGAAAATGAGGTGCATTCATGGCTTTTTATAGCATTGCATTGGGTTATTGTGTAACTGCTTTGTAGTGTGAAAAGAGGCAATTTAGGGCATTATTAGGTCTTTGACCAGCCCACCATTCGGATCCAGCCCGGATTTGGAGGTCAAATCAGCTTGGGAGCTGAACCATAAGTGGTTGGGAGGCCGACCACATTCATAAATTCACCATTTAGCAGGTGCGCGGCTTTTTGCGCTAACAACCGCGCATCGTGCGCATATGCACGCTTTCTACATTCCTGTTCCGCGCATGTGCGCGCGCACCCAATGTCTGCAAAGCGCTCTTCAATTTTTCACTACTTTGTATAGTTTTTTCCCTTTTTTGAATGCTGTGAGATTAATTCAGGGCCATGAATGACTTCATTACTGTTTGACGATGCTGAGTTCTTGTAACCATGTGCGGACGAAATTTTAGTGATAACAGTGTGCTCTCTTGGTTATCTATTGGTTATGATGCGGCTTCTTGGAATCATTTTTTCTGTCAAAGGTTAAGGTGCTTGGGGGTGGCTTTATGCCTATGGTTGGGTGACAATGGTGTAACATTGTCTATGTTTAAACGAGCACATCAACATTATTCTAATAGGTTATGGGCCCACACCACCTTCAGGATAGTCTAACGACTAGAAGGTAGCATGACAATTCTTTGTTAAGCTCGTTGTGGCACCATTTGCAACTGCAACTAGGTTTTCTGATTTTGCAGCTGCAACAAACCCTAATCCAACTCTTTGGGCACTTTAAGTGAAGCATTGGACCTAATTTTTTGGTATTCTAGTGTGCCCTAGCCTAGCACACCCTTTGGTGTCCTCAACCCGCAAAAACATCAAGTTTGAGTTTTTGGGTCAAAGGTTGATTGGTCAAAGTCAATGTCAAAGGTTGACTTTTGGTCAAAATTGATTTTGTGGTCAAAGTTGAAATTTCATGGTTTCTAGCTTGTTCTAATCATTGAACAATTTATATTCAGTTTCTAACCTCTTCTTGTCACGATGGCATCTAGTTTGACATTAGAAGACAAGCTAAATGATGCTGCAAATTTAAAAGGTATGCACTTGTATATGCTTTTCATGTTATATAATCCAACAAAAGTATGATTTTGTTTTGTAGGGAATGTACAAGAGACCTTGTTCAAGCAATGATCTTGGATTCAGTACATTAAGAGGAACAAGCAGTGAAGACTCCAAGTTTTATTATTTAAAATTGATATGTCTCTAGCTATTATGGCATTATTACGATCTTATGTTTCATCTTGATCTATTGAAGTTATGATCATTATGCTAACCCCTTAATACTAGAGATACACTTGTTGATATCCTCTCTAGGATATATTCTTGTTCTTATGTAAATGCTTATTGTTTACAAGATGAATTTGATCCCCTTTAGGATATGTTCTTGGTTACTGACCTAGACTCCAAGCAGGATATCTTCCATGGAGATTTTTTTGTTCTTTTTTTCTTGTTCCAAGCAGGTCATAACAGATAAATATGAGAGGGAGTTAACGATCAAGAAGAAGCCAACACAATTTTGTGAAACTTTGCAAAATGAAAAGGGGCATGTAGTCGATGGAAGCGTGTCCAAGGATTATCTCAGATAGAGGGAGTTGATTTCAGAGTTTGAGATGAAGGATATTGATCGGATTGGAAGCACGATTGACACCAGATGAGATATTCAGTGAGGAGAATAAATAGGTTTAGCATATGGAAAGGAAGTCCATGGCCACACCTATGAAGACACATATGAGGAAGTTGTGTGACAGAATAGGAATTTGGAAAGAACCTTGTGCAAGTATATGGTTGAGCCATGACCATATTAATGGGTTACAACACAACATGTAGGTACCTATGTTGTGGTACATATAGATATGATTGATCTCCGATGATGAAGTATGGCTATTACGATATATAGTTTTTGGATTGGAAGTGCAAAATACCTATCTAGCACCTAGGGTTCTACTTCAGCTTGGGATCGAGCAAGATTTCCAGACAACAAGGGAAGAAAATATATGTAGTACTCAGTCATATATCATAGTCAATGACGCAAGATATGAAGTAGGGTGGATTTTCTAAGGATCTTGCAGGACTTCATCAGAGACATGGTGTAGGAAAGAGCAGTGAGGCTCCATCACTTATCCACAAATGAGAAGATAGTTGACATTTGCACTAAGCCTCTCTCTGTGACAAGCTTGGAAGGAATGAAAATGTTTCTTTGGGAGAGTATTGATGATTGCAACATTGTGTCGATATTCCAATATTGATCAGACAGACTTGATCATGTGGGAATAGGACCATATGTAATCTTCGACGGAATGAAGATCCGAGTTGTTGCTAGATCTCCTATGTGTGAATTTCATCGGGACTTGAAACTCTCATGAGTATGTGAGTAGTTAACTCAAGAGTAGGTGAATATCCCCTATAAGGATCAGTCCGACTCTATCTCCACAGGAACTGGACTGCAAACTAGGGGATATAGGGAACATCTACATCCATAGTAGACGTGCCCCGATGTATTCTTCAACGAACTGAAGACTCAAGGTGCTTGAGGTGAAATTCCACATGTCCAATAGCATCAAGTTGAATGCGTTCACATAGTGATCCTATGAGAGGATCACTATGAGGTGTTTGTGGCTCCAATGTGGTCATAATTCTTGTCATGGGAAAAGAACAACCCGAGGTGCTAGACACACATGTCCAATAACATCGATCTAAATGCATTCACGGAGTAATCCTATGAGAGGATCAATTATGAAGTGAATGTGGCTCCAATGAGGTCACGATTCTTGTCATGGGACAAGAATGACCCGAGGTTCTAGACACATGGTGGTGGAGATGGATCATCAATATAGCTAAATGAGGCCCATGGATATTGTGATGATATGTTTTGATACTAGATTTCTACCAGATGATGTTGATAGTAATGATGATACTCACGACATGGGTGTAGCCATGGGTGAGCACGTCATGCGGGTGTATCCCATGATGATAATGGTGGCACACACTAAGAGGTGTAGCTCTAGTGTTCTCTAGCAGGTTGTGGCCCCTAGAAAAGATTGACAGGTCCACATGGGTGTACCCATGTATGACGTAATGATGCTACTAGTAGCATGGTCTGCGTAACCATGATGAGAGAATCATGGCATAGTGAGTATGACTATGAAGACTAGAAGGGAACATCATGGTTAAATACCTCCCTAGATAAGAGGGAGTGTTGATATTATGGTATTTGTGTGAGGTATTAACCTCCATATGTAACCTTTGACTAGAATAAAATATTCCAGAAGCAAGAGAAACCCTAAACAAATGTGTGAAAACCCTGAAAGACAAGTCGACTAAGTAGAATAAGTAATATTGAAGTATTATATGCAGAAAAGGAAAGTTTGAACCTACTTGAAGAGAAACATGTTCACATGTCCAGATTATTATAAATAGAGGACATCTTGGCTAATTTTTTCAATCACTCACACACTCTTAGTCACCCAGAAACAATGCACAAGTTTGGAGGAGGATCAACAACAACTGCAATTGTACAATTTTATCTTTTTTAGTCTTTCTGGTACTTTCTCTTGTGCGCTACCCTTGGAGAAGGTGCACTCTTTTGGTTATACGTTGGTTATGTTGTGGCTTCCTAGAATCATTCTTTATGTCAAAGGTTAAGGTGCCTAGGGGTGGATTTATGCCTATGGTTGGGTGATAATGGTGTAGTTGTTAAGGTTTAAGCTATTATTAGGTTTCTTTTTAATTTACTAGATAACCATAGCATAGATAGGATCATTGAGAAATAAACAATCACAAGAGACACATCATTTATCTTGGGAAACCCTCATGGGGGAGAAAACCCAACAAAAACTTCCTTAATATAGATAACCAATACAATGCCAAGAGAATAAACCAAACAATACAGAAAGTTATCTCCCAAGTATGTGCCTCTCTCTCTCTCTCTTCCTTCTTCTCCAACTGCAACTCCAAACTTGTGTTCTGATGAACAAATGAGTGAGTGAACAAATGAGGCACTGGTCTCTCTTATTTATACAATCTGGTAGGCGTTGAACTGAGGTGTCTTTTCACTCGCAGGGCCGACTTCTCATTCTGGGTGGTTAGAACCACCTTAATTTAATCTGGGGGCCGAATTCTCATTCTGTCTATTACAATTAGGGTTAGACCAATCCACAAAAGTGGATTTCGTCATTTACAATACCCGACATGATCAATCCACAAAAGGGGATTGATCTAATGAATAATACATCAATAATAAATAGAATACTCTTTGTAGTTACAATATTTCAACACTCCCCCTTAACAAGAAGGGTATTCTAGAACAACATCGGAGAGAGAGACAACAACATCATCAACAACATCTTGGAACATTGATTGGCATATCTGTAAATCATCAAAAGTTTTTTTCATCGTCAATATCGTCATTCACATCAAGGACCTGGAGTAGCATCATCATGTTCTTTAGCATGAGGCCAAAGTAATATCATCAACATATTTAGCATGAGGCTAAAGTAACATCATCATCTTCAACATTAAAGCTGAAATAACATCATCATCATCATCTTCAGCAAGAAGCTAAAGTGGCATCATCATCTTCAGCAAGAAGCTGAAGTGGCATCATCAACATCTGCATCAACATGGATTAGTATAATACTAATACATAATCATCATCAATAACAACAACAACACAACAAAAAGGCTGGAGCATCATCAACATCCACACTAGGCTAAGAGTCTTCAGCACGAGGCTGACATCACAACACAAGGCTGACACATCATCACATCATGAAGCTGGCACATCATCACAACACGAGGTTGGCATGGCATCAACACAAGGTTGGCATCACAACACTAGGCTGGCACAACAACACAACATGAGGCTAGAATATCACCAACATGAAGCTGGCATCACAACAATTAAGCTGGAACATCTACACAACACGAGGCTGGAATATCATCAGCACGAGGCTAACATCACAACAATTAAGCTGGCACATCATCACAAAAATTATGCTGGAACATCATAATTTTGTGGTACTNCCCTAAGGAGATGCCCAGGAATCATAAGATTCCCTAGGATATAAAATCCTAACAGAGCTACAACATGGTACTCTAATAGACCGTCCTTAACGGACCTTCAGGATCTACCCCGGAATCATAAGATTCCCTAGGTTTATAAAAATCCTAATGGAGCTACCACTACTAATCAGGATACCATAGTATCATCAACAATACTCCCCTTTTCGAGGAAGGTCCTTTCGGAATATACCAAGCTTGTCTTGAAAGTATTTAAACTTTACACGAGATAGAGGCTTGGTCTACAACCTACTCATCTGATCCAACATATTGGAGTTTTATAGCTCCTCTCTGCATCATATCATGGTTGAAGTGATACCGGATATCTATGTGCTTCAACTCATCATGGAACACATGGTTATCCATCATTTTTATACAACTTGGTTATCACATAGAATCACGGTTGCTTCCATCTCTAGATCAAATAGATCGATCAAGAACATTTGAAGCCATATGGCTTCACAACTGGCGAAACATGAAACAATGTATTCCACTTCTGTCGTGCTTTAAGCAATGATGAATTGCTCCCTACTATGCCATGAAGTCATGGATGACCTCAGACTAAAACAACATCTTGAAGTTCTCTTTCTATCAGAAACACTTCCAACACACTATGAATCGATGTAGCCACTTAGTATGAAGTCGTGATATTTAGTATAATAAAGACCAAATTCCAACGTACTGTTAAGGTATCTCATCATATGTTTTGAAACAATAATGTGAACACGTTTGGGTTCTATCGGATACTGACTCAAGGCAAAACATATATCTAGCCTGGTATTCGTCAAACACATCACTAAACTAATAATCTGTATGTACAAAATAGAATCAACCAATTCTGACGAGGTATCTACCAAGAGATCCAACTTTGTTTTCATGGGTGTGTACATGGATTTACATTTCAACATGTAAAACCTCTTCATTTGAACTGCATACTTCCCTTGGTTAAGGAAGATCTTCTCTGTTCTTTGCCAAACTTCAAGACCTAAGAGATAATGCATTTAGGTCTTCCATCAAACTCTATAGCGAGATTCTTCTGCAATCTGTGAAGAGATTTTCTTCATCTTGTCAAGAATACATCATCTACATTTAGTAGTAACATCACTAGCTTATCATTTATAACCTTGAGATAAAGGTTAGAATCAACTTTACTCTTGGTAAAGTCCAAGATCGTTTGGAAACTGTCAATTCTTCCATACCAAGCTCTAGGAGCTTGCTTCAACATGTACAAAGATTCCTTCAATTGGTAGACATCATACTTTCTATCTTCCATCTTCAAATAAAAATTTCTCATTACATTGTATCAATATGGTACACTTGCTCAACTGCAACTCAATATGCACAATCATGTGATAGCTCTATGTGCTCTTTGCAAGGCATTATCTGTCTCACTACTTGAGAGTATGTCCTCTCTTCTTTCTACAATTGTTCCTTCTGGAACTGGAGCTCTGCACCTGCACCTACTTTAAAGCTGAGAATGGTTGATCCATTCTCATTGTGACTACTGAAATCGGGGAGTAACTCCTCTACTCGATTATGACAACAATTTCATATGAAACTGAGAGTGGATCAATAAATGATACTGAAGGTAGCTCTTCTTCTTTCATGGAGGTAACTCTTATCTTTCATTGTAGTCATATCTCCATGGCCCAACTAATGTAATGCACCAACTGCCACTCAATTTTAAATATGGGGATTGCTCCCCCTGCATATCATACTATATATGAATCATGGTTCTTCTGGTTTTATTCATAAGTACTGAAGTAAGTGTCTCGTCATAGTATTCTACCTCTTGTTGGGAGAATCCTTTAGACACACATCAATATTTGTACATCTGCAACATGATTGATCTTTATAGATCAATCTTGGAAGTCAATACTGACTTCTCTTCTAGTCTCACGGAAGAATCAATATCCTAGTTTTTTTGACCGGCTTCCTTCTTTGTTACTGAATCAAGAGAATATTCCCAGGAGATTTCATATCTCCTAGAAGTTTCTGAAGCTACGATCTAGTCTTATCATGACATCTGTCTCCCAGTACTAGAAGTTGTCTCTTCATCTGATCCTTTCTGAGATCAGGCTTACTCTTGATTTCTTTTGAGTCTATAAGGACTTCATCATCTCTTACAGGGTATACTTGGTGTTGAATACCAAGTCTAAATATGAAAGACAAAGTTGAGTTCTACTTCCCGTCAAGGTGGCTTCATTAACCTTTGAACAATTCTATTGTGAGTTCTTGTTCTAATGTTAGGTCATCTTTAGAGCCTTCTGCTCCTTTCAATCAATCTTCACATGAGATACTCTGAATATCAAAAGATAACTTCTTCTTCATCTTCTTTGGTACATGAGTGTATATGGACATGTACATCATCTGCTTCATGTCTCATCTAATATGTTGTCTTCTACAACCTTCATTATAACTTTCTCATGGTTATCACCTGTGACCTGAAACAAGGACAACAAAACAACAAGCAATAATAATACTCTTTTTTATAATAGTAGATAAATCAATAGCACGAATAATCATCACAGTAGCTCCTTTAGAGCTATTACTTGTGGCCTGTATCAAGAAAAGATAAAAAGTAAGAAATACAATACAAAATGAGGTCAACACTCTTATAGTGTTGTGATCAAACATACCTCCGTGGCAACTTGGAACTAACATAAGAAGTTTCTCCTAGAGGAGATGTTAGTTGTATTTGGAAAATTATTACATTAAGCATTTATCTCAATATAATCACATGCTACCAAGTATAATACTTTTCAAGGACTGCTATTTCAACTATAGTGTTTACTTGTAAAGGGGTAGTCAACAATTTGTCATGTGCAACTTTGAATCTTATCAACTTAATTAATCAAGCCTGGAACTGGTGCCTTGTCCTCAAGAATAAGTGTGTTGCTTTTCTTCCAAGTCTCCTTCACTCAAGATGATGAGTGGTTTCCTCAACCCTTCTTCTGTACTAAGACAACATGTTATCTTGACAGAAGGTTGGGTTAGAGGACAAACTCTATGATCTCAACTTTAATCCATTTGGGTTGCATTATTCCTCTGAATGTGTTGGATCTTGACATCCTTCTGGATCTATGGAAAGAGATCCCTTCTCCTGCAAATTCCCTTTAAAGCTTAACAAATTAAGCATATGTGAGTACATACCTATGATAGCATTTGTAGGTAGTGGCACCATCTGGTAGCAACGGTAATAATTACCAACTTTTAAAAACTTCAAGGGTGACTGCAAATTGTACTAGTGATGATACTACAACTAATTATGAAACTGTAACTGCAACTTAGGGTTTTATGAGGAAACCCTAATTTTTCAACCTTCAAATTTTGAAATTCTGATCCAGGGGTTAGATGCACTGAGTTGAGGTGAGTAAGATGGTGTAGTCAGATTTCTGAAAATCCAAAATTTACCCCCTCAAACTTGACCAATGGATTTTTGGATTGGTGCTTCCGGTTTTATGGTACTTCTGGTTTTCTGGTACTCTGGTACTTCTGGTTTTCTGGTACTTCTGGTACTTTGTGAAAACTAGGGTTTCACTTTCTGGGAGATCTACCATCTGAAAAGGTGCACTGAAGGTGCCAAAGAGTTCCTTGGGTTAGGGTGCACTTTTCTAGATGGTTTTGAGGCTGAAAACCTTCTTCAATAAAAAACCCTATTTTTCATGTACGACAACAGTGACATTTTTCTTCTTCTTGTGAAAGATGTTGTCTTCAGCTTAGCTCTGATACCATGTTAAGGTTTATTCTATTATTAGGTTTCTTTTCAATTTACTAGATAACCATAGCATAGATAGGATCACTGAGAAATACACAATCATAAGAGACACATCATTTATTCTGGGAAACCCTCATGGGGGAGAAAACCCAACAAAAAATTCCTTAACATAGATAGCCAATACAATGACAAGAGAATAAACCAAGCAATACATAAAGTCCTCTCCCAAGTATGTGCCTCTCTCTCTCTTCCTTGTTCTCCAACTGCAACTCCAAACTTGCGCTTTGATGAACAAGTGAGTGAGTGAACAAATGAGGCGCTGACCTCTCTTATTTATACAATCTGACAGACGCTGAACTGAGGTGTCTTTTCACTGGTAGGGCCGACTTCTCATTTTGGGTGGTTAGAACCACCTTAATTTAATCTAGGGGTCAACTTCTCATTCTGCCTATTACAATTAGGGTTTGACCAATCTGCAAAAAGGAATTTGGTCATTAACAATACCTGACATAATCAATCCACAAAAGGGGATTAATCTAATGAATAATACATCAATAATAAATAGAATACTCTTTGCAGTTACAATATTTCAACAATAGCATTTTCTATGGTTAAACAATCACATCAACATTATTCTAACAATAGATGTGGTGGGGTAATGCATGTTGCCTTGACATGAATTTCCTAGGTAATCTAACATTGAGATACTAGACAATGGGTTTGATGATGTTATTACCCTTGTTAATGTATTTTTTCCTAAGTTCAAATGTTGGATGATTTATTTTTGAGATACTATTCTATTGAAGGTGGTGCACCCTATGTTCAAGTCTAGGCAAAGACTATATTTTGTTGTTATCATGGTGGGGTTTTTCTAGAGGTATACCTTTTACTTACATGGTACAACACTTGATGGAGTGCACCCCTTAATGGAACACACGTTCATGGTGATTTAATCATCTAATGATTATTTGGAACGTGGACTATGGTTATATTAGAGCATTAACCTTTATGCACACATGTTGAGCATGATTTAATCACTCTAGTGGCTACTTAACTCTATTGGTGAAGCATATTACTTCATCTAGCATCTTTTCACACTTAGAGAGGTTACTTCGAGGTTGGTTGAGGATTTTATGTGGAGAAATCCTCTCTTTAGCATAGATTCCAAGGCATGCACTATATCACTATTTTGGGAGAGGATGGCACACTTCTCTAGGGTGCACTTTTCTTGTGCACATGGTTTTGGTAAATCGGTTGATGGTTTTGCAAAAAAAAACACATGGAATTTTCAAATTACTTTATGAGTTGTAATCACCTTGAAGTGTTTTATTGGGGAGTTGATTTTGTAACATACCCATCCTTCAAGTTGAGTCATGTTACTACTAAAATGACCAAAGATAACTCTGATACCAATTTTAAATGAGAAAAAATACACAACATGACATATATGCTCAAGAAATTGTCTATATTAATTAAAAACATGAATGCAATTATTTTAAACATGTGCAACAACAATTAACCACATATAACAGAATTCAATCACACATAACTTAGATGCAAATGTGATATTGAACCGCAACAGATAATAGTAAATAAGTTAAAACATAGAGTGAGATGAAAAACAATTAAACTCAACATTCAACAAAGTTAAACACAATGAATGATCTAGGAGGATCTAAGGAACGCTCATAGAGGTCTAGGAGGATCTGAAATGCTCATAGAGGTCCTAGGGGATCCATAAATGCTCAAAATTATACCATCTCAAATCATCTCGAAAATAACATTATTTTGTAGAGCTTGTCGTCATTTCCAATGGCGCAAACGATTTGTCAAACATAGTTCGTATGCAAAAGTTATGGGCAATCAAAGTTCAAGTCAACCAAGGCCAAAGTCAAAATTCAAAGGGGTAAAAAGGATGTGTCATGTCTGTATAGTGACACATGGGATGAACGTATAGGTGATGTGGCCACACCCCAAGGTGCCATGTGGATTGATCCTACAGTTAACTGGGAAGATGATTTGGAATCCAAGTGGTCCAATGGTTTGTTGACATGTGGCACAGGTTAGCCAATGAGAGGCTACCATGTGGCAACCCACATCCTTGTCTTTTCTTTCCCCTCGAAGCGTGATTGTATTAATCCTTGTTGTGTGTCTGAATGAAAAACCATAAATCTCCAAAATGGTGATGTTGCGACTTCCATAAATCCCCCCATAACCACTGTATTGAAATCTTGGTAAGTATAAGGCTCAGTATCATATCCAATGTTTTGGATATTATAACCATGAGGGATATCCACAATAACTAGGGAGTATTTTTTTTTAGGAACAATATTTTCAATTTGTTCTCAATCACCTAATATCACTTTATAATGAACAATGTCAAGCCCATTCCAAATGTAGTGATCAAGGGTGTCATCAAATTCAACAATTTGAACACGTCTCCTTTCTCTTTCAAACTTGGCTTTTTGAATAAAACTTTTGAAGGTTTCAAGTACTCCATCTGCATTCTTCTTTGGCATCTTTAATGAAACAAACAAAAATATAGTTATATATCTATAACTATCAAAATAGAAATAAATTAACCTACAAATGAATAATATGAATGTAATAAATCAACATACCTTTTTGAATGCAACAAAAAAATGTTTCAATACTGTTGTAGAGTTTGAATATGGATAGTTGAGTTTAATATCGTCCCAACTTTCTTCATTCAATATCTTAACCATTTCCTCTTGTATTCTCATATACACCTTGTGACTAAATAAAATAAATAAATAATGTTATAATGATATATATAATAAAATACTTATAACATTGATATGTTAAACTGAAAAGATTAATTTTCTTGTCTTAACATAAATAAAAATAACTCAACAAACTTACTTTTAAAATTCATCACACATTTCTTCCATTGACA
Organism: Picea mariana; assembly: GCA_032191745.1. Taxonomy (NCBI): domain Eukaryota; kingdom Viridiplantae; phylum Streptophyta; class Pinopsida; order Pinales; family Pinaceae; genus Picea; species Picea mariana. The sequence goes on along the minus strand of JASDQU010195972.1, from coordinate 6,789 downwards.
ATTCACCCAACCTTACACGTGATAATATAACTATGATAAGTTTCTCATATTTCACTCCTTGTATTGTTCTCCAAGGTGTTGTAGTCCTATCTTCTAGAAGATTTTTTATTTTAGGACATGTCTTACTTGTGCTACATATTAATGGTTTAGCCTTCTTAACTCTGTTTTTTTATACTAATATTTTCCCATGGGATAAATATCTCATTTATCAAATCCCATACATGTTGAGTTCTAAATCCCAATTTAAAATAACTATCCACATCTCTAAATACATCACTTCCTTTGCGATTTTTTTCTTTTGCATTTTCATCATCAATTGAGAAGCCTATTTCCATACAACATTGCTTCTGAAATTTGGCATCAACAATTGATCTCTCCCCACGACTTATTTCAGAAAACCCATTATAGATAAATCTCACCCTTTGAATGAAAATCATGGACATTATGTATTCATTATATGTGTTATGATCCCATACCAATAACTTTGCTTCTAAATTTGTTAAAACAACATAAATTATGCATTTGACTATCTCAAAAAGAGGATTATTGGGATATCCTTGCATCAATTCTCTTCTAGCCTCTGTAGAATGATTTCCTCCAATCACATAATATTTGTAGTCAAAACATTTTGATCTATCAAATTCATCCCTCCTAGGAACTTCCATTGGGTCAACAAGAACTAGGTAGTCAGCCACATGTGCATATGGATTGTACCTAATCAATTCTTTCAAAATGTGAATATGAAAGTGATGCGGTTTTCTAATTTGATATTTTTCTTTCCCTTCTGCGGGTTTATAAAGCTTCTTCACATTCAACTAAAATGTATGGCCATAATCAACTAAGTTCGTCGTCCTCAATCTATTTCGAATGACATTTTTGTTGTTTTCATAATACCATCCTCTAGATCAACACCTGGTGTTATTTTTCTCTGCTACCTTTAGGAATTTAATTAAAATATTCAAAGCTAATGATGGCTTCTTCATCATCAACAACATTTACTTTCTTCCTCCTATGATTTAAATGAGTTTCATCTAAATCAACAATTTCTATAGGAATGGAATCATCCTTGGTCATCGCTCTTTTGTTTTTTCTCTTGTTTATTCTTTTTGCGAGAAGGAGTGATAACCTCATTGGGACTAATCTCAACAAAATATTCATTTGGAGCTTCCTCATTTTCAAATGTAAACTTTTTAGGATTTATATAATAAGGACTTTTCTTTCTTCTTTCATGTTCTTCTCTGTCTACTCTTGCAGCTTCAACCTCCGTTACTTTTTGTTTCTTTTTCCTTCCTTCTTGTGACTTTTCAATATGAAAGGCATTGATGACATCCATGATATTTTTCTATGTAGAGTAAACCCCCACTAACGTATGTGAAAGTCATTCAAAAAAATCCTGTAAAAACAAAATATAACATTTCCGTGTTAAATAAAATTAAAAAATTAACATGATACTAAAAATAATAAAGGATACAAGAATAAAATTAAAAAAACTTACATTGCCTTTCTGAATGTCCTCAATGATGGATGCACATAATTCTGTAAAACATGCATCTTTGTTATAATTATTCAATTTCAAACAATATCTAATCTTGATATAAGTCCTAGCTTGTTTGACAAGTGCATAAATAATATATGTGTCTGGCACAAAACATATATCTCGTAACAAGCCAAGTGCACGATAATTTCCTTGCACATGTTCAAATCAACACAATACAAATATAGATGTTCTCCATTGTTTCCTTTCTTGTCTTTAACAAACCAAGAAAATTCCAGTTTTTTTTCACCTTCCACAGATTTCCACTCTCTAACATTCTTTAGTGCCCTTGACAACTCATGTGTTGTGTTATCAATTTGTTGCCTAGAATTCATGGAGGTCTCAGTTGTAATTTTGGATGTCATTATTGCAGGTCCTGATCTAGATACATTCACAGATAATCTCTTTCCTGCCATTTTTCCTATATGAAAAACAATTAAGCCTTTTACATTATAATAAATTAAAAAAAAACATTGACTATAACAACTAAGTTAAAAAAAAATAAAAAAACAAATTGACCCATGGAGTCACTAGGGCAATGTTGGGACCAAGCCTTAGCCTACAAGGGCTAAGGCGATGTCAGGCATCACCCCAACTACTCTCGTGGCCAATCCTTTGGCGTTCCCATGGATTGGTCATGGGGGCTTCCCCCCTATGGCCAAGCCCTGGGCGGGCCGATGCCCTGACAGCCAAGTCACAACTCCATGGGGCCATGAATTTGTCGTGGAGGGTCTGGGGTGATGTCGGGCATCTCCCTGAGCGCCCCCGTAGGACAAATGGAAGTCTTGCGTGGGAGGGGCATTCCGCCCACTAGCCACCATGGGACAAAACTATACAATTTTCACTAAGAAACAATACAAAGTGTAAATTTTTTATAAAAGCTATACCTAAATTTGCCCTTTTTTTTTTTCTTTTTTTTTGAAAAAATCCTAAGAATTTTGTTAAACTTTCTTTGAAAAAAGTCTCAAGTTTTTTAGAAAAAATTAGAAAACATCTAAAAACATTTAGGTTTTTTTTTTTTTAAATTTTCGCATGAAAAAATCAAATGTGATTCAAATATGATCATATAAATGTTTTTTT